>SZWC01001561.1:42604-130542 GCA_023375785.1 Penium margaritaceum
TTATGAGTTTTCAACGTTGACCACACGTTGTGAAATTCTTTGGTCATGGGAAGTGATACATGCCTACTTTTGTTGGTCATTGTGCATGGTAGCCACATTGGGCCACTATGTTTTGAAGGTTTCTGTACTTGCTAGTTGATAACTAGTATTCCCAGAAGATTGTTTCCCCCTCTGACCATTTGTGACTTGTATTATGAGTTGTCAACGCTGGCTTCACATAGTTGAATTCTTTGGTCATGGACAGTGACATATGCCTACTTTGGTTGGTCATTGTGCATGGTAGCCTTACGGTGCCACTAATTGTTGAAGGTCTTTGTACTTGCTTTTTGATAACTGGTATTCCCAAACCATTGTTTCCCCCTTCGAGCGTTGTGACTCATATTGTGAGTTTTCAAGGTTAACTACACATAATGGAATATTATTGGTCATGTTCAATGACATATGCAGAATTTGGTTGGTCATTGTGCATGGTATGCACACCGTGCCACTACTTATAGAAGGTATTTGTATTTTCTAGTTGATCACTATTGTTCCCAAACCGTTGTTTTTCCCTCGGACCATTTATGACTCGTATTATGAGTTGTCCATGTTGACCACACATAGTGAAATTCTTTGGACATGGTCATTGACATATGCCTACTTTGGTTGGTTATTGTGCATGGTAGCCACCTTATCCCACTACTCATTTAAGGTCTTTGTACTTTCTAGTTCATTACTAGTATTCCCAAATGATTTTTTTGTCCTCTTAGCATTTGTGAGTCGTATCATGTGTTGTCAACATTGACCACCTATGGTGAAATTCTTTGGTCATGGTCAGTGACATATGCCTTCATTGGTTAGTCATTTTGCATGGTAGCGACACCGTGCCACTACTTATTGAAGGTCATTGTACTTGCTAGGCAATGCCTAGTATTCCAAAACCATTGTTTCCCCCTCTAACCATTTTTTACTCGTATTATAACTTCTCAACGTTTACCACACTACTCTCAACATTGGCCATACATAGTGAAATTCTGTGGTCATGGTCAGTGACATATGCCTGCTTTGGTTGCTTATTTTGCATTATAACCACACCTTACCACTACGTATTGAAGATGTTTGTACTTTCTAGTCAATACCTAGTATTCCCAAACCATTTTTTACCTCTCTGACCATTTGTGATTCGTATTATGAGCTCTCAACGTTTACCACACTACTCTCAACATTGGCCATACATAGTGAAATTCTTTGGTCATAGTTAGTGGCATACGCCTTCTTTGGTTGGTCATTGTGCATGGTAGCCACATGGTTCCGCTACTTATTGAACGTCTTTGTACTTGCTATTCCATAACTAGTATTCCCAAACCATTGCTTTCCCCTCTGACCATTTGTGACTTGTGTTACGAGTTGTCAACGTTGATAACCCATAGTGAAATTCTTTGCTCATGATCAGTGACATATTTCTCCTTTGGTTGTCATTGTTCATGGTATCCACACGGTGCCACGGAGTAGTAGAATTCAGTGGTCATGGTCAGTGACATAGGCATACTTTGGTTGGTCATTAAGCATGGTGTT
The DNA here is from genome assembly GCA_023375785.1 of Penium margaritaceum. Taxonomy (NCBI): domain Eukaryota; kingdom Viridiplantae; phylum Streptophyta; class Zygnematophyceae; order Desmidiales; family Peniaceae; genus Penium; species Penium margaritaceum. The sequence continues at coordinate 44,159 of SZWC01001561.1, forward strand.
AGCTACATAGCTACCCACCTCTGGCAAATAAGTCCTGAAGTTGAAAATTCTGACAATGGTTTTTACACCGTCTACCTTTGTTGACATGTGTCATGCACTCCAAACTTAATCAGGCATACACTTCAGCTGAAGAGTGTTATCACCTTAGCATTACATCGTAGGAAAAGCTCAAGTCGTCGATATGCAAGAGAGCATCAAGCAAGGGTTGATTGATCAGCATGCAAGTCAAGTGTTTTATAGCTGTCTGTATTGTCCTAGAACTCAAAAGCACATTCCTGGGAACTGGCCTGAACGAGCCACATCACCAATAGACTTGCTCTGTGGGCTTGACACATAAGTATCTTAATTTCAAGGTGACAGACCAACCATGTAGCGTCCAAGAAGCTACGGACTTTATTTCTTGGAAACTTCCATAGCAAACAAGATGTGCATGGGGCCAGGTTTGAACTCACGACCTCTTACTTGGCCAAATCAACAAAATGGCTAAGGCAACCACTCAACTACATGGTGTACTCACAAGTCATATCTCACATGAGACAGAGCATACTTGAGTCACACTACAACGGATCCAGGGGTCATACCTCCACAAGGGGCAGAGAATTCCTGATCTGTCCTACAACACTGAACAAGGGGCAGGAATATTAAACAAATCTTTCCCTTGCACCTTGTGTCAGTGACCATCATCATTCGTCATCACTTGCGTTGACCATGCCGATATCTTGCCTGCCCGCCTGGTGGAGATCCTTGTTCAGTAGCTTTCTGAGCATGTCAGCCTCGTTCAGTTTGGTTCCGACATACTCGATTTTCACTGTCTTCTTGTAGACCATGTCCTGAGCAAAGTGGTAGCAGATCTCGATGTGCTTTGTGCACCTGAACAGGACGGGGTTCTTGGACAAGTTAATCACACTCATGTTGTCAATCTTGATGACCTTTGCTGTTGCCTGTGGTGCCTTCATCTCAGATAGCAAGCTTTGTAGCCACTGCATATCTTTACACACCTTAGCCAAGGCGATGTACTCAGCTTTAGCTGTTGAGAGAGAGTCACATTCTTGCTTGCCCAACTGACTGCACCTCCATTCAACATACACACAAAGCTGGAGGTAGATTTTCTCTCATCGATATTCCCTCCCCAATCAGCATCGGTGTAGCACATGATACAAAATGATGCGAATCTAGTGATGTCTCCAAACTGGAGCCCCACGTGCCGCGTCCCCTGAAGGTAGCGCATGATGTACTTCACAGCCTTCCAATGAAGTGGACCAGGATTGGCCACAAACCGGCTCACCTGCCCAACAGCATGGGCCATATCCGGTCGGGTGGCGACCATGGCATACATCAGACTGCCTACCATCAGACTGCCTGCAGACTGACATGGGATGCCCAGCATGTCAGTTTTCTCAGCTTTGCTGGATAGGGACATGGAGGAGGAGAGCTTGCACTCCGAGCTCCTGGGTGTGCTGGCAGGCTTTCAATCTGCCATGTTGTATCGTTTTAGGTTGGAGTCAATGTATTCTTTCTTCATGCTTGATGGCGATTCCAAGGTAGAAGTCAAGAGGACCCATTTCCATCTCAAATATGCTACTCAGCTGCCCCTTGAGATCGTCTAGCTCCCGCGTTGAAGAAGAGAATAGAATGACGTCATCAACGTACAAGGCAACCAACATGGTCCCTTTGTCACTCTCATGCACATACATGCTAGGGTCGTTGTCGCAGTGCATGAAGGACTCCTCAGCCATTAATGTATCCATCTCCTGGTACCAAAGTCTTGGCACTTGTTTTAGCCCATAGAGTGCCTTCACCAATCTGCACACCTTGCCCTCAGGAGCATCAACCCCCTCTAGAACCTCCATCAACACCTCCTTGTCAAGTTTTCCATAAAGAAAGGCTGTCTTGACATCGATCTAGTGGACCTCCATGTTCTCGACAGCAGCAATGGCGAGCATTGACCGGATGAAGGCGAACGTCACAACTAGAGCAAAGGTCTCATCGTACTCTGCACTAGGCCGTTGATAGAACCCGTTTGCTACCATCCATGCCTTGTACTTGTCTATCTTGCCGTCCTGCTTCCTTTTTACATTCAGCACACACGTGGACCCCACAACGTGAGCCGCGGCAAGTCTGTCTACCACCACCCATGTCCCATTCTCCTCAATGGAGCTGAGTTCACTGTGAATTGCTTCATCCCACTCCGCTTGTGCAGGCCGTGTGAGTGCCTCTGCAACAGACGTTGGATAGTTGAATCCATTCTATTCAGCCATATCTGCGCTGTAATGCTGCCGAGGTACTTTGAGGCGTGAAGTGCTTCTTGGACCTGCTGGCTCTTGCTGTTGATGTAGAGGTTGTGGTCTACTTCATCGTTAATGATGGGAGATGAATCATCCTCATGGTGAGGAGCATCAGATACGTTGGAATCTGAGTTTGATTCCTCCGAGTCATCTTCATCAGCTCCTCTCCCTGTTGCAGCACCTAGCTCATGCCATTGTGTTGGTGCTTCGTCTCCCTCCTCAAGGAGAGTGAGCTACTCTCCCTGTTTTGGAGTGTTCTCAAGTTTGAGAAGCTCTCTCTTACTCACAGATCTTTCATGGAAATCCACGTCTTTGCTACAAAGACCTTCTTGGATCCTTGGTTCCATAGTCAATATGCTTTGTGGCCGGTGTCATAGCCAATGAAAAGCACATTCGTGCTCTTGCATCAAGCTTTCCAGGGCTCTCACCGGCCTGGACCTTGGCAAAGCTGGTACAACCGAACACCTTAAGATGGGATGCGTCCGGCTTCCTGCCTGACCATGATTCTTGAGGCGTCCCAGCTGCTGTGTCCCCTTCTTCTTGCCTCTCCTTGACAGAGCTACTGCAGGTGTGAGGTTTACAAGGTAGGTAGCCGTACGTGTGACTTCAGCCCAGAACCTAGCAGGCAGCTTGGCGTCAAAGAGCATGCACCTTGTCATGTCCAGGAGGGTCTGGTTTATCCTCCCTACTATGCCGTTGCTTTAAGGTTAGTAGGGGGTAGCTTTCCGGTGTTCAGTACCCTACATCTTGAGCCACTCCTTGCAGGCTTCTTACCCTCCCCCATTATCTATCCTGAATGCCTTCACCTTCTTTCCATTCTTTTGCTCAACCATAGCGACAAAGGCCTGCAGATTCTCCTTCACCTCACTATTCTTTTTGAGAAAGTATATCCAGACTTTGTGGCTGTCGTCGTCGATGCATGCGAGAAAATATTAGTTGCCTCCATTGGACGTTATGTGAAAGAGACCACACATGTCAGAGTGGACGAGGTTAAGGGATGCAAGAGTACGCGTGCCATTGCGCTTGAAGGGTTTTCTTTTTGTCTTGCCTTGAAGGCATGGCTCACACATGATCCCGGCTCTCTCCGCCTCATCACCTAGCTCCATCCCATGCACTAGCTCCTGCTTTCCCATGAGCTCCAATGTGTAATGAGCCACGTGTCCAAAGCTCCTGTGCCACAAGTTCTCAGAGGATGTGCACAGGCTAGAATGAACAGTCCCGGTGGTTACATTTGCTTGTGGTTTTGTTGCCGGGTTGTCTGCTCCCAGTACTTCCACTGCTCCAACATGTCCTTCCTCATCTTAATCTACGTCATTGTTGTCCTCATCATCACTCACGACTGAGGATTCAGCGGTTGAAGTTATCGTTTTGGTCTGCAAGACGTAGAGTCGATCAACGCGAGGAACCTGTGCGACAACCCTCTTGGCAGAGTAGGAGATGTTGATGTCCTTGGAAGGGATTATCACCTCTTCCTTCTCTGTAAAGACCACTGTCATGCCATGGTCATACATCTTAGAGATGAAGAGCAGGTTGGCTGTAAAGGAGGGCAAGTAGACCACCCTCTCTAGCTTGAGGTATGAATATCCACCATTGACACCAACTGTGTCCAGCTTGTCACCAATCCCCTCAGCTGTCTCAACCTTGCTGTTGGCGACTCTAAAGTTCTTGTTGCATGGAGCAAGAGATGTAAAGTCTCTCTTCTTCTAAGTTGTGTGCTCATTTGTGCCTGATTATTGCCCTCTCTTTGTTGGAGGAACACTCAGCTATAAATCTTGTAGGATCCTTCACACCATTTCCCCATCACCATTTATCCCCGACACCTCCCTCTCTCTTGGATGCACAGCACTCTTGAGCCCAGTGTCCAGCCTTGCCACAGTTATGGCAGTTTCCTTGGCGCTTTGAACCCCTTCCACTGTTGCTAGTGTTGTTGCTTCCCTTGTACCCCAAAGAGGAGGTATTGCGGAAGGTTCCGTTGCTCCGCAAGGCAAAGGCAACCATATTTGCTTCACTGTTGCTACGATGCATGGCTCCATTCTGCACATTCTCGGAGATGGTGGTGTAGGAAACTTGATCTTCATTCCACCCTCCAGTCACTGTAGCCCGAGATTTTTGGCAGCATCATCAGAAAAATCATGGCCTGCATATCGAATTTCAGGTCGCACCCCATGCCGGTGGCTTGTTGCAAGAGCGTTTCAATCTTCTGCACAAAGCCGGAAACATCCTCCCCTTCATCAAGCCTCATGCTGATGCCGTTTCGAACAATGAAGAGACAGTTGACAAGTGAGAAGGACTGAAACACCTTGCCAAGTTTGGCGTATGCTGCTGCTACCACTGTACAACCGCTGATGTGTGAAAGGATTTTGGGTTGTACGGAGGACACAAGATGTTGGAAACTCTGTTTCGACGTGGCTCTGGCGGTCTAGAATTTGCACGCCTTGTTTTGGCAAGTTCGGAGATGAAGCGTGAGCTTTCTAGTCCCCTCACGCTATGTGGGAGAGGATTTTAGACAGTCAGTTTTGCGAAGAGGATAACGTCATTTTGCGTTAGTTTTTTGGCATGGGCATGACGACAACATTTATAGGGCTAGTTATGAGCTTTCTAACGCACCAAACCGGGCACAATTCAGCCAAGCGTAGTCCAAGTTACGCTGGCGGAAGCGTAGGTATCACCCACCACAGAAGCCTGACGCCGCCACTCGCCATGGTGCCTTCCTTCACGTGCGAAGCGCCTTTCCGAAGGAGCAGATCCCATTGCACATGGTGTGGGAGTCCCCTGTACTGTTTCCATGCACCCTCCCCACTTTTGGTTCGAGTTTGGTGATGGGGTGTGACGAGGTTCGAAACCTGTCTGCGGACCTGCAGTTAGAATTTTGACCTAGTCCTCGAGTAACAAAACGTACTGCTGAGTTTTGGACGCTGAGCCATGATTTTGGCCAAGTCCCTCAGTAACAACCTGCACTACAGGATCCAGTGGATGATCCAACTGATCAGGTGGATTATCCACCGGATGCCTCCGCAGGCCTTCCAAAGCATTTTCTCCAGATGGTATTTTGGTTACTCAATCCGGCCGATTATCCACCGGATTTTGAGTCGCAGTCGGCTCCTAGAGCCGCTGCGCACACCCCAACTTTGGAAGACCATATCTTCCTTGTTACTTGTTTGATTCCGACGAAACGACTTGCAACGGATTCAGCAACTCGTCAATTTTCAAGGGCAATCCTCCATTTTAGGGGGTAATCTTCGAGCCGCTAGATCCGCCGGCGAGGATTTTCCTCTCTCTTGTGGCTCGTCGGCGCCTCCCGGCGCCGCACTTGGACATGCGAAGGGGCAATTTTTCAACACAAGAATGGCGAGAGCCTTCTTGTTGAGCTTGACCCATGCCACAAGGTCAGCACCCTCTTCCTTTGGTGCTGGGATAGTTCCGTCAAGATATCCTAGCACATCCCTGTCATCCATGATGATCTCAAACTGCCGCTTGTAGAGCGCAAACACCTCTCCATCAAACTTGAGGATGGGCGAATGATTCCCTGGTTTCAATGTCTCTGCCATCCCTACAACTACAACTGCTATAGCTGCTGTACCTGTTGTTGATGCCAATTTACCTGTGTTTGAGGCCGCTGCAGACTGTTGGTGAGAAGAGACAAATGCTTCCCCTGTTCACGTTGGCTGTTGTAAGAAGATGTAGGCTGATGGAGACTGATGTAGGTTGATTTCAGCTCCCAAGGTGGAAAGGTGCAGATGTGTTGCATTCCCCTCCGGCTGGTGATTGACCTACAAACAGAGAAGTTGGGTGAGAGAGAAGGCGCTCTCACTGCTTGTGACTTTAGCGGTTGCGTGCGTGAAACTTCTCTAACCAGAGAAGTGGGCTCATAACCTTTTGTTGGCTACTGAGCTAACCATCTCTGGTAGGGAAGCCCTGAAACCAAAAAATATCACAAAGATTTTTACACCTTTTTCCTTTGTTGACATGTGTCATACACCCCAAAACTAATCACGCATACACTTCACCTTCAAGAATACTAACAGCTTAGCATTATATCTCAAAATGAGCTCAAGTTATGAAAATACAAAGAGAGCATCAAGCAAGGGTTGATTGATCAGCATGCACGACAAGTCCTCTTATAGCTGTCTCTCCAATCCTAAAACCCAAAAGCACATTCCTGGGAAGTTACCTGAACCAGCCACATCACCAATAAACTTGCGATGTGGGCCTGACACATAAACATTGTAGTGTCAAGATGACAGACCAACCATCTAGTTTCCAAGAAGCTACGGATTTTCTTTCCTGGAAGCTTCCAGGAAAGAAAAGATGTGCATGGGGCCAGGATCAAATTTGTGACGTCTCACTTGCCCAAATCAACGAAATGGCCAAGGTAACCACTCACCCACATGGTGAACTGACAGGTCATATCTCACATGGTACAGAGCATACCTAAGTCATACTACAATGGATCCAGGGGACATACCTCCACAAGGGGCAGAGCATTCCTAATCCATCCTACAACACTGAACCAGGGGTAAAAACAATCAACACATGATAGCTACACCGTGCCACTGCTTATTTCATGTCTGTGTACTTGCTTATTGGTAACTAGTGTTCCCAAACTATTGTTTCCCCCTATGACCATTTCTGACTCGTAGTATGAGCTGTCAACGTTGACAACCCATAGTGAAATTCGTTTTTCATGGTGAGTGACATATGCCTCCTTCGGTTGGCCATTGTGCATAGTAGCCACACCGTGTCACTACTTATTGAAGGTCTTTGTACTTGCTAGTAAACAAGTAGTATCCCCAACCCATTGTTTACCCCTCTGACCATTTGTGACTCGTATTATGAGTTGTCAACGCTGACCATCCATAATGAAATTCTTTGGTCATGGTCAGTGACATATGCCTACCTTGGACGGTCATTGTGCACAGTAGACACACAGTGCCACTACTTATTGAAGATCTTTGTGCTTTCTTGCTGAAAACTAATTTTCCCAAACGATTGTTTCCCCATCTGAAGATCTGTGACTCCTTACATGAGTTGTCAACGTTGACCTATCATAGTAAAATTCGTTAGTCATGGTCAGTGACATATGCCTACTTTGGTTGGTCATTGTGCAAGGTAGTCACACCGTGCCACTAAGAATTGAAGGTCTTTGTACTTGCTAGCTGATAGCTAGTATTCCCAAATCGTTGTCTCCCGCTTTGACCATTCGTAACTCGTGTTGTGAGTTGTCAACATTGACCGCACTTAGTGAAATTCTTTGGTCATGGTTAGAGACATATGCATGCTTTGGTTGGTCATTGTGCATGGTAGCCACACCGTGCCATTACTTATTGAAGGAATTTGTACTTGCTAGATGATAACTAGTATTCCCAAACCATTTTTTCCCCGTCTGGTCATTTGTGACTCGTGTTACGAGTTGTTAATGTTTACCACCCATAGTGAAAATCTTTGGTCATGGTCAATGACATATGCCTCCTCTCGTTGGTCATTGTGCATGGTAGCCACATCACGCCATTATTTATTGAAGGTCTATGTACTTGCTATTTGATAAATTGTATTCCTAAACCATTGTTTCCCCCTCTGACCATTTTTTACTCGTATTATGAGTTATCAACATTGACCGCCCATAGTGAAATTCTTTGGTCATGGTCAGTGACCTATGCCTGCTTTGGTTGGTCAATGTGCGTGGTAGCCACATTGTGCCACTAGTTATTCAAGTTCTTTCAGCTTACTAGTTGATAAATAGTATTCCCAAACTATCATTTCCCTCTCTGACCATTTGTGACTCATATTATGAGTTGTCAACATTGACCACACATAGTGAAATTCTCTGGTCATGGGTAGTGACATATGCCTACTTTAGTTAGACATTGTGCATGGTAGCCACACCGTGTCACTCCTTATTGAAGGTATTTGTACTTGCTTTTTGTTAACTGGTTTTTCCAAACCATTGTTTCCCCCTCCGACCGTTTGTGGCTCGTTTCATGAGTTTTTAACGTTGACCACACATAGTGATTTTTTTGTCATGTTCAGTGACATATGCCTAATCTGGTTGGTCACTGTGCATAACAACCACACCGTGCCACTACTTATAGAAGGTCTTTGTACTTTCTGGTTGACAAATAGTATTCCCAAACCATTGTTTCTCCATGTGACCAATTGTGCATTGTGTTATGAGTTTTCAATGTTGACCACACAGAGAAATTCTTTGATCCTAATCATTGAGATATGCCTACTCTCCTTCGTCATTGTGCATGGTAGCCACACTGTGCCACTACTTATTGAAGTTATTTGTACAAAACAGTTGATAACTAGTATTCACAAACCATTGTTTCCCCCTCCTTCCATTTGTGACTCGTATTATGTGTTGTCAACGTCGTCCACCCATGATGAAATTCTTTGGTAATGTCACTAACATATGCCTTCTTTGGTTTGTCATTGTGCATCGTAGCCACACTGGGCCACTATTTTTCATTTTTTTTTTGGTATTTTCTAGTTGATAACTACTATTCCCAAAACATTGTTTCCCCCTGTGACCATCTGTGACTCGTATTATGAGTTGTTAACGTTGGCCACACATAGTGAAATTCTTTGGTCATGGTCAGTGACATGTGCATACTTTCGTTTGTCATTGTGCATGGTAGCCACACTGTGCCACTACTCATTGAAGTTCTTTGTACTTTCTAGTCAATAACTGGTATTTCCAAACTATTGTTTACCTTTCCGACCGTTTGTGACTCATATTATGAGTTTTCAACGTTGACCACACATAGTGAAATGCTATTGGCAATATTGAGTGACATATCCCAAATTTGGTTGGTTATTGTGCATGCTATCCACACCGTACCACTTCTTATAGAATGTCTTTGTACTCACTACTTGATAACTCTCTTTCCCAAACCATTCCTTTTCCCTCTGGACATTTATGACTGGTGTTATGAGTTGTCAACGTTGACCACACATAGAGAAATTCTATGCTCATGGTCATTGACATATGCCTACTTTGGTTTGTCCTTGTGCATGTTAGCCACCCTGTGCCACTACTTATGAGGTCTTTGTACTTATTAGTTCATAACTAGTATTCCCAAATGATTGTTCCCCCCTCTAACCATTCGTGAGTTGTATTAAGTGTTGTCCAAGTTGACGACCCATAGCGAAATTCTTTGGTCATGGTCAGTGACATATGCCTACTTTGATTGGTCATTGTGAATGACAGCCACACCTTGCCACTACGTATTCAAGGTGTTTGTATATGCTAGTCGATACCTAGTATTCCAAAACCATTTTCCCCCCTCGGACCATTTGTGACTCGTATTGTGATTTCTCAACATTGACCACATAAATTGAAATTCTTTGGTCATGGTCAGTGCCATATGCCTACCTTGGTTGTTCATTGTCCATGGTAGCCACACAGTGCCACTACTTATATAAGGTATTTGTACTTGCTTTTTAATAACTAGCATTCCCAAAGAAATGTTTCCTCCTCTGACCATTTGTGACTCGTGTTAAGAATTTTCAATGTTGACCACCCATAGTGATTTTTTTTGGTCGTGGTCAGTGACTCATGCCTCCTTTGGTTGGTCATTGTTCATGGTAGCCACACTGTGACACTAATGATTGAACATCTTTGTACTTGCTAGTTGATACATAGTGTTCCCAAACCATTGTTTCACCCTCTGACCATTTGTGACTCGTGTTATGAGCTGTCAACATTGACCATAAATTGTGGAATTCACTGGTCATGTTGAGTGATATATGCATACTTTGGTTGGTCATTGAGCATGGTACGTACAACGTGCCACTACTTATTGCAGATATTTATACTTTCTAGGCAATAACTAGTACTCCCGAACCATTTCCCTCCTTTGACCATTTCTGACTCGTATTACGAGCTATCAAATTTGACCACCATAGTGAAATTCTTTGGTCATGGTCAGTGACATATGCTTACATTGGCTGGTCATTGTGCATCGTAGCCACACAGTAACTTTACTTATTGAAGTTCTTTGTACTTTCTTGTTGAAAAATAGTATCCCCAAACCATTGTTTCCCCCTCTAACCATTTGTGACTCCTATTATGAGTTGTCAACATTGACCCATCATAGTAAGATTTGTTGGTCATGGTCAGTGACATATGCCTACTTTCGTTGGTCATTGTGCAAGGTATCCACAGCATGCCACTAATTTCTTAAAGCCTATATACTTGCTATTTGATAGCTATTATTCCCAAACCATTGTTACCCCCTTTTACCATTTGTGACTCGTGTTATGACTTGTCAACGTTGACCACACTTAGTTAAATTTTTTGGTCATGATCAGTGGCATATGCCTACTTTGGTTGGTCATTGTGCATGGTAGCCACACCGTGCCACTACTTGTTGAAGGTCCTTGTACTTTCTAGTCAATGCCTAGTGTTCCCAAACCATTTCCCCCCCCCCTGACCATTTTTTACCCTTGTTTTAAGTTGTCAACGATGAGCACACATAGTGGAATTCTTTGGTCTTTTTCCATGACATATGCATGCTTTGGTTGGTCATTGTGCATGGAAGCCACACCGTGCCACTACTAGTTGAAGGTGCTTGTAGTTGCTAGCTGATAACTAGAATTCAGAAACCATTGTTTCCCCTTCTGATCATTTGTGACTCGTATTATGAGTTGTCAGTGCTGACCACCCATAGTGAAATTCTTGGGTCATGTTCAGTGATATATGCCTCCTCTGGTTGGTCATTGTGCATGGTAGCCACACCGTGCCACTACTTATTGAAGGTATCTGTACTTGCTAGTTGATAACTTGTATTCCTAAACCATTGTTTCCCCTCTGACCATTGGTGATTTGTATCATGTGTTGTCAACGTTGACCACCCATATTTGAAGTTCTTTGCTCATGGTTAGTGACATATGCCTACTTTGGTTGGTCATTGTGCGTGCTAGCCACACCGTGCCACTACTTATTGAATTTCCTTGTACATTGCTAGTTGATAACTAGTATTCCCACACCATCATTTCCCCCTCTGACCATTTGTGACTCGTGTTAGGAGTTTTAAACGTTGACCAGACGTAGTGAAATTCTTTCATCATGGGCAGTGACATATGCCTGCTTTGTTTGGTCATTTTGCATGGTAGCAACATCGTCTGACTCCTTATTGACGGTATTTGTACTTGCTAGTTGAGAACTGATACATCCAAGGCATTGTTTCCCCCTCCGACTGTTTGTGACTCGTATCATGACTTTCCAACGTAGTCTACACATAGTGAAATTCGTTTGGTCATTTTCAATGACATATGCCTAATTTGGTTGGTCATTGTGCATGGTATCCACACCGTGCTACTACTAATAGAGGATCTTTGTACTTTCTAGTTCATAACTAGTATTCCAAAACCATTGTTTCTCCCTCGGTCTTTGTGACTTGTGTTATGAGTGTTCTATGTTGACCATACATTGTGAAATTCTTTGGTCATAATGACTGAAATGTGACAACTTTGCTTGGTCATTGTGCATGGTATCCATATCATGCAACTACTTATCGAAGGTCTTTGTACTTTCAAATTGATAACTAGTCTTCATAAACAATTGTTTCCCCCTCTTACCATCTGTGACTCGTATTATGTGTTGTCAACATTGACCACCCATAGTAAAATTCTTTGGTCATGGTCACTGACATATGCCTCCTTTGGTTGGTCATTGTGCATGGTAGCCACACTAGGCTTCTATTTTTTGAAGGTTTCTCTACCTTCTATTTGATGAATAGTATTCCCAAAACATTGTTTCCCCCTCTGACCATTTGTGACTCATGTTGTGATTTGTCAACGTTTGCGACACATAGTGAAGTTCTTTGGTCATGGCCAGTGACATATGGCTACTTTGGTTGGTCATTTTGCATGGTAGCCATATCGTGCCACTGCGTATTGAAGGTCTTTGTACGTGCTAGTCAATGAATGGTATTTCCAAACCATTGTTTCCCCCTACGACTGTTTGTGCCTCATATTTTGAGTTTTCAACGCTGACCACACATAGTGAAATGCCATTAGTCATGTTCTGTGACATATGCCAAATTTGGTTGGTCATTGTGCATGGAATCCACATCGTGCCACTAATTTCAGAAGGTATTTGTACTTGCTAGTTGATAAATCTTATTTCCAAACCAGAGTTTTCCCCTCTGACCATTTATGACTCGTATTTTGAGCTGTCAAAGTTGACTACACATAGTGAAATTCTTTGGTCATGGTCATTCACATATGCCTACTTTGGTTGATCATTGCATGGTAGCCACCCTGTGCCACTTCTTACTGAAGGTATTTGTACTTCATAGTTCATAACTAGCATTACCAAGTTATTGTTTTTCCCCTCTAACCATTTGTGACTCGTATTATGAGTTGTCAACGTTGACCACACACACTGAAATACTTTGGTCGTGGTCATTGACATATGCCTACTTTGGTTGGTCATTGTGCATGATAGCCACAGCCCGCCACTACCTTGAATTCCCAAACCATTGTTTCCCCCTCTGACCATTTGTGAATTGTATTATGAGTTCTCAGCATTGACCACATATAGTGCAATCTTTTGGTCATGATCAGTGACTCATGCATACCTTGGTTGGTCATTGTGTATGGTAGCCACATCGTGCCACTAATTATTGAAGGCTTGTGTACTTTCTAGTCAATAACTAACATTTCCTAACCATTGTTTCCCCCTCTGACCATTTCTAACTTATGTAATGAGTTTTCAATGTTCAGCACACATAGTGAAATACTTTTGTCATGGACAGTGATGTATTCCTACTTTGGTTGGTCATTCTGCATGGTAACCACACTATGCCACTACATATTGAAGGTATTTGTAGTTGCTAGTTGACAACAAGTATTCCCAAACCTTTGTTTCCCCCTCGGACCACTTGCGACTCTTATTATGAGTTGTGAACGTTGACCACACAAAAAAAATTCCTTTTTCATGGTTAGTGACCCATGCCTACTTTGCTTGGTCATTTTGCATGGTAGCCACACTGTGCCACTACTTATTGAACGTCTTTGTACTTGCTAGTAGATAACAAGTATTCCCAAATAATGGTTTCCCTTGCTGGCCATTTTTTAATCGTATTTTGAGTTTTCAACGTAGACCACATATAGTGAAAATGTTTGGTCATGGTGAGCAACATATGCCTACTTTGGTAGGTCATTGTGCATGGTAGCCAAACCGCAACACTAATTGGTGAAGGTTTTTGTACTTGCTAGCCGATAACTACTATTCTCAAGCCGATGTTTTCCCCTCTGACCACTTGTAACTCGTATCATGACTTGTCAGCGTTGACCACCCATAGTGAAATTCTTTGGTCATGGTCAGTGACTATACCCAATTTGGTTGGTCATTGTGCATGGCAGCCACACTGTGCCAATACGTATTCAAGGTCTTTGTGCTTGCTAGTTGATAAATAGTATGCCCACACCATTTTCTCTCCCTCTGACCATTTGTGACTCGTGTTACAAGTTTTCAGTGTTGACCAATCATAGTGAAATTCAACGATCATGGTCAGTAACATATGTTTTCTTTGGTTGGTCATTGTGCATGGCAGCCACACCGTGCCACTACTTATTGAAGGTTTTTGTACTTTCTAGTCGATAACTAGTTTTCCCAAACCATTGGTTCCCCCCCAAACCATTGGTTCCCCCTCTTTGTACCTTGTCTTATGAGTTGTCAATGTTGACCACACATAGTGAAATTCTTTTGTAATGGAAAGTGACATATGCCTACTTTGGTTGGTCAATGTGGATGGTCGATACACTGTGCCACTACATACTATTATATTAAAGGTCTTTGTACTTGTTAGTCGATAACTAGTATTTCTAAACCATTGTCTCCCCCACAGATCATTTGCAACTCGTATTATGAGTTGTCAACGTTGACCACACATAGTGATATTATTTGGTCATTTTCAGTGACATACACCTACTTTGGTTGGGCATTGTGCATGGTAGCCACACTGTACCACTACTTATTAAAGGTTTTTCTACTTGCTAGTCAGTAACTAGTATTCTGAGACCATTTTTTTCCCCTCTGACCATATGTGACTCGTGTTATGAGCTGTCAAGATTGACCACACATAGTGCAAGTCTTTGGTCATGGTCAGTGACATATGCCTACTTTAGTTGGTCATTGTGCATGGTAGCGACTCCGGGCCACTAATTATTGAACTTATTTTTACTTTCTAGGCCATACCACTCTTTTTCCTGCGACCATTTGTGACTCGTATGATGAGTTGTCAATGTTGAACACACAAAGTGAAATTATTTGGTCATGGTCACTGACATATGCCCACTTTGGTCGGTCATAGGGCATGATAGCCACTACTTCTTGAAGGTGTTTGTACCATCTAGTCGATAACCATTGTTCCCCCCTCTAACCATTCGTGACTTGTAGTATGAGTTCTCAACGTAGACCACATATAGTGACTTGGTCATGGTCAGTGCCATATGGCTACTTTGGTTGGATAATGTGCATGGTAGCAACACCGTTCCAGTTTTTGTTAAAGGTGTTTTTACTTGCTAGTGAACTACTACTATTCCCAAACCATTGTTTCACCCTCAGACCGTTTGCGACTTGTAGTATGAGTTGTCAACATTGACCATACATATTGAAATTCTTAGATCATGGTCAGTGACAAATGCCTTCTTTGGTTGGTCATTGTGCATGGTAGCCACACCGTTCCATTACTTATTGAATGTGTTTGTACATGCTAGTTGACAACTAGTATTCCCAAGCCATTGTTTCCCTTTCTGGCCATTTGTGACTCGTATCATGAGTTTTCAGCGTTGACCAAACACAGTGACATTCGTTTGGTCATGGTCAGTGACACATGTCTTATTTGGTTTGTCATTGTGCATTGTATCCACACCGTTCTACTACTTATTGAAGGTTCTTGTATATGTTGGTTGATGCCTAGTGTTCCCAAACCATGCTCTCCCCTTCTGACCATTTTTTATTCCTGTTATGAGTTGTCAACGTTGACCACACATGCATGCTTTGGTTGGTCATTGTGCACGGTAGCTACACCGTGCAACAATTTATTGAAGGTTTTTTCACTTCCTAGTTGAGAAGTAATATTCCCAAACCATTGTTTCCCCCTCTTGCCATTTTTGACTCGTATTATGAGTTGTCAACGTTGATCCATCATGGTGAAATTCTTTGGACATGGTGTGTGACATATGCCTCTTTTGGTTGGTCATTGTGCATGGTAGCCACACCGTGTTCTTGCTTGTCAATAACTAGTATCCCCAACCCATTGTTCCCCCGGCTGCCCATCTGTCACTCATATTATGAGTTGTCAACGTGGACTGCATATGGTGAAATTCTCTGGTCATGGTCAGTTATACATGCCTTCTTTGGTTGGTCATTTTGCATGGTAGCCACACCATGCTGCTACTTATAGAAGGTCATTGTACTTGCTAGTGGATAACTAGTATCTCCAAACCATTTTTTCCCCTTTGTACATGCTATTCAGCAACTAGTATTCCTAAACCATTGTTTCCCCCTCTCATATTTTTTGACTCGTAGTATAAGTTTTCAACTTTGACCACCCATAGTGAAATTCTTTGGTCATGGTTAGTGACCACAGAATATGCTTACTTTGATTGGTCATTGTGCATCGTAGTCCCACCGTGGCACTACTTACTGGAGGGCTTTGTACTTGCTAGTCGATTACTGGTATTCCCAAACCATTATCTCCCCCTTTGAACATTTGTGACTCGTACTATGAGTTGTCAACGTTGACAACACATAGTGAAATTCTTTGGTCATGGTCAGTGACATATGCCGACCTTTGTTGGTCATTGTGCATGGATACCACACCGATCTAGTAGTTATTGACGGTTTGTGTACTTGCTTTTTGATAACTAAAACTCACAAACCATTGTTTCCCCCTCTGACCATTTTTGACTTGCATTATGTGTTGTCAACGTGCATGGTAGTGCATGACGGTTTGTGTACTTGCTTTTTCACCACAGATTGTAAAATTCTTTGGTCATGGTCAGTGACATATGCCTACTTTGGTTGGTCATTGTGCATGGTAGCCACACTGTGGCACTACTTATTGGAGGTCTTTGTACTTGCTAGTCAATAACTAGTATTCCCAACCCATTTTTCCCCCTCTTAGGATCCATTTTTCCCCCCCTTAAGATTTGTGACTCGTAGTTGTCAACCGGTGTGAGGCAAACAGACTAGAAAACAGGGCCGACACAATAGCACCTGCCATCCGCTCGTAGCATTTCAGCTAGGAGAAGATATCACCTTTACGATCACGGTTCAACACTGAGCAGTTTCTGTCAGGAGGAATCAGCGTGGTGCGGTCTCGACGTTTGTATGATCGTCTCTAGTGGTTCACGTCTACTGTTTTGTGCGAATCTGAGACTGAGCGTGAGCTTCCTGGTCGCCTTACGCTGTGTGAGTAGGAATTTAGAGACAGTCAGTTTGCAAAGGGAATAACTTCGTTTTGCGTTTGTTTTTGACCATAGACATGATCACAACAATTATACGGCTAGTGATGAGCTTTCCAACGCACCAAACCGCGCACAATGCGGCCAAGCCCAGGCCAAGTTATGCCTGCCGAAGCGCACGTCTCACCCACCACAGCAACGCCTAATGATTCCATGGTGCACATACGCCGTGGCGCCTTCCTTGACATGCAAAGCGCCTTTCCCAAGGCGCAGGTTCTCTTGCACGTGGTGTAGGGGTCTCCTGCATTGTTTCCACGCATCCTACCCACTTTTGGGTCGAGTTTGGTGATGGGGTGTGACGACGTTCGAAACCTGTCCGCGGACCTGCAATCAGAATTTTGACTTAGTCCCCGAGTAACAAAACGTACCGCTGAGTTTCGGACTCTGAGCCATGATTTTGGCCAAGTCCCTCAGTAACAACCTGCACTACTGGATCCGGTGGATGATCCACCTGATCAGGTGGATAATCCACCGGACGCCTCGGCAGGCCTTCCGGAGCAATTTCTTCAGATGGTATTTTTGTTACTCAATCCGTTCGATTATCCACCGGATTTCGAGTCGCAGCCAGCTCCCAGAGTCGCTGCGCACATCCCAACTTTGGAAGACCATGTCTCCCTCGATACTTGTCCGATTCCGGGAAAACAACTTCCACTGGATTTAGCAACTCGTCCACTTTACGGGGAAATCCTCCATTTGAGGATCCGAGCAATCTTTGAGTTGCCAGATCTACCGGCGCGGAGTTTTCACTTTCTGGCGGCTCGTCAGCGCCTCCCGGCGCCGCACTTGGGCATGCGGAGGGGCAATTTTTCAACATTCTCCCCCTTGCACCTGCCATGCCCGCTTCTCCTGCTTGCTCTCACTCATCTTCCGCTGCACCCTCCAGCCCTTCATAGCTGGTCATCCCAAGTCCGGCCACGCTCATCGCGTGCGGGTCCGCGGGTTGCGCTTTGGTCAAGCAATTCACAAGCATGTTGTGCGTGCTAGAGTGCTGCAGCACCACCTGCCCCTTCTTGACCATGTCCCGTGCGTAGTGATAACGCACGTCGATGTGCTTCGTCCTCTTGTGCTGTGTCGGGTTGTTCATCAGCAAGATGGAGCCGGTGCTGTCCTCTTGCACCACCGCTGGCTCATGCTGCGGCACGCCCAGCTCCCCCAGCAACCTACGGAGCCACACCGCCTCCTTGACCACCTCGGCCAGTGCGATGTACTCTGCTTCCGCTGTGGAGGTGGTGACGCTGTCCTGCTTCCTGCTGCACCACGAGACCGCTGCACCAGCAAGGAAGAACACGTAGCCGGATGTGGACTTCCGCTTGTCCACATCCCCAGCGTAGTCTGCATCCGTGTAGCAGACCAGGCGCAAAGGGGCTGTCCGCCTTTTGCCGTTGAACCTGAGGCGCACGTGCGTCGTTGCCTGCAGTTAGCAGAGGATGTGCTTGACCGCCTGCCTGTGTAGTGGCCCTGGATCGGCCACGTACCTGCTCACCTGGCCCACCGCGTAGGCCAGGTCCGGTCGAGTCGCCACCATGGCATACATGAGGCTGCCCACCGCCGATTGGTAGGGCACCCCTGCCATATCCTCCCGCTCTTCTTTTGTTTGCAGTGCCATTGCCGCACTCAGTTCCCAGGTCATGGAGACCGGACTATAGACTGGATTGTAGTCCTCCATGTCGTACCGCTTCAGCACCTCGGCCACGTCTTTGGCCTGTCCCAACTCAAGCGTGCGCACCCTCCGGTTCCGCGTAATGCTCACCTCGAGGTAGAACTCTAGCTCCCCCATGTTCGACATCTAGAACCTGCTGCTCAGCTGCTCTTTCAGCTGCTGTAGGCTGGGCAGGTCTGAGGACCACAAGATCAGATTGTCCACGTAGAGTGCGACAATCTGATAGAGCTTCTTGCTGCGCCGCACGTACACGCTGTGATCCGCCTCACAACGCTTGAAGCCGAGTTGTGCCATGAAGCTGTCCATCTGGTCGTACCAGCATCGGGGCGATTGTTTTAGCCCGTACAAGGACCTCCGCAGCTTGCACACCTTGCCCTCCGGCGCCTCCACCCCCTCCGACATCTCCATGTAGATTTCTTTTTCGATGATGCCGTTGAGGAAGGCCGTCTTTATGTCCATTTGGTGGAGCTCCATGTCCTTCGCAGCCGCCACCGCAAGGATCGCCTGGATGCTTGTGAACTTGGCAACGGGGACAAACGTCTCATCGTAGTGTTGGCCCTTACGCTGTACGTACCCCTTTGCCATGAGCCACGCCTTGTACTTGTCAACCACACCTTCCTTTGTGAACTTGGTCTTGAAGACCCACTTGGAGCCGATGACCTTGGCGTCTTTCGCCCTGTCAACGAGCTGCCACGTGTTGTTTTCAGCAATGGACGCCAACTCCGACTTAATGGCGGCGTCCCACTGCTTCCACTCGGGCCACACAAGAGCCTCTTGCATGGTCTTTGGTTCCGTTGATGTAGCCAGCATGCACAGAGTCATGCCGATCCATCGACTGGTGCCTACGTCAAAACGCTTCCCCGCTCTTCGCTGCCTCGGCGCGATAGTCTTGGCGGCGTCTTGTCGATCTGCTTCGATCCTTCCGACTCAGCCCGGTCCGGTGAATCATCGAGCGGACGGCTCCCCGAGGATTCCTCCCGCTCCGGTCAACCATCAACCAAACGGGCGGCGCGTCCGGAGGATTTTTTTCCGATGCCCGATGCGACGTCCGCCGGGAGTGCGCGTTTCGGCACCCGAGGTGCCTCCTTCGACTTATCATTCCGCCAGATCTCCAACCCAGCTGCATTGTCGTCGAAGTCCTCCGCCTCGGCTGCTGCACCTGCTGCACCGTCACGCTCCGACGCCGCATCATCGACCTCTGCGTCCACCGGCTCCTCCTCCTCGTCAAGGAACTGGAACCACTCCCCCTGTTTTGGAGTGTTCCCGACGCTCATGTTGTTGCTGCTACTGATGAAGCTCTGCTGCTCGTCCAGCTCGACGTCACGGCTGCAGATGATCTCTTGCGTGCACAGTTCCCAGAGCCGATACGCCTTTTACGTGCTCTCATAGCCAAGGAACAAGCACGGCTTCACCCGTGGGTCCAGCTTGCTTTTGCGTTGTTGCGTCTCCTACATCATTGCGTGCGCCTTGCACCCGAACACCTTCAGGTGCGCCACGTTTAGCTTGCGCCCGCTCCAAACCTCCTGTGGCGTCTTCCAGCCGTCCCTACCCTTCAGCACCGCTATTGGGGTGAGGTTGATGGTGTAGCTCGCTGTATGCACAGCCTCCGCCCAGAACCCTCGCGGCAACCCCGCATCCACAAGCATGGTCCGTACCATGTTGAGCAGCGTCTGGTTTGCCCGTTCCACCACTCCGTTGGACTGTGGCGAGTATGGCATAGTGGGTTCCCACGTGATGCCCTGCTGCTTCATCCACTCGCTGCAGCCCACGTACTCTCCGCCATTGTCGCTGCATAGCGATCTGACCTTCCGGCCAGTCTGCCTTTCCACTGCTGCGACGTGCTCCTTCAGCCGGTCTAGGACCTCGCCCTTCCGCTTCATAAAGTACACGTAGAGCTTTCTGCTGCACTTGTCAATGAAAGTGACGAAGCATCTCAAGCCGCCGTTTGATGGCGTTTTGAACCGTCCGCATACATCACTGTGCACGACCTCCAGCAGGTCCTTTGCACGAGCCTCGTTCTCATTGAGCGGCTTGCGCCGCGCCTTGCCCAAAGTGCAAGGCTCACACGTTCCGTGCGCTATTGCATCTACTGTCGCGTCTGCACCGTTGATGATGAGGCTGCGCACCATGTCGCGCTTCGCCATCTCCTTAACGGTTACGGGCGCTGAATGCCCCAACCGTCGGTGCCAGAGCTCCAGATCAGCGCTTCCTCCCTTGGCCATGTTGACAACGCGCTCCTGTGATTCCACTGCATCCGATGCCGCGGGGACCACCTTGGTCTCCACGATGTAGAGACCGCCCTCGCGCTTCGCCTCCTGAACGACCTCGCGGTCGCCGTCAATGCGCACCACTGTACCTTTCCTGCGGAAAAGCACCTCATACCCCTTGTCCGTTAAGCGGCTGACACTCAGGATGTCAGCCAGGCCGTGGACGTGCTGCACATCACAAATTGTGCACAGCTCCTTTTTACCGCCCACCACGACTTCCACCTCCACGTCGCCTTGGCCGTCCGCCGGCTCAACTTTGGCGTTCGCGACCACCATTGACTTGGAGGACTTCTCGTAGGTGACGAACCCCACCTTCTCGATTTGGGTGTGCTCCTCGGCCCCGGAATCCAGGCACCGCCTGTTGGCCTTCTTGAGGAAGTGGTTCTTGCGACCTGCTCTTGCTGTATTTGCCGCCGGTCTTCGCCTCCTTCGGGCACTCACGAGCCCAATGGCCCTCCTTACCGCAATTGCGGCATGCACCTTTCTTGGCGCCCCTCTTGCCGCCGCCCTTTCCGCCGCTTCCTCGGCCCCCGCTTCCGCCATCCCACGTTTTGGTGACAAGGGCCGATGAGGAAGACGAGGACTCCCCGCAGCTCTGTCGATGCACCTCGTTGCGGATGTACTCTGTGACCGCCCCATAGGTGAGCTTGTCCTCCGACCATCCTCCGAGAACGGTGATGAGTGGACCCCAACTGTTAGGTAGGGCCATGAGGAGCGCCATCGCCTACAGCTGCGTGTTAATCTTCCATCCCACATCGTTGCATTACGAGGCAAGCGACTCGATCTGCTGCATGGTGGAGATGATATCATCTCCCTCCTCGATTCTCACCATGAGGAGCCGCTTCATCGGGAAGATATTGTTTGCAAGCGACTTGGATTGGTGGATGGCGCAGAGCTTTTGCCAAGATTTGGCTGCCAGCTTGCAGCCTTGGAATTAGCCCCACTGCGACTCAGCTGTCACGGACACCAAGAGCATGAGTACCTCCATGTTCTTCTTTTCAAAGGCCTGCTTCTCCGCGTCTGTAGCAGTCACCTCTGTGAGCACCTCCTTTCCCAACATGACATCCAGCAACCCCTTATGCGAGAGGTGCAGTTCGAACTGCCACCTCCATAGCCCGAAGCCCGGGCCGCCCGCATACTTCTGAATGGGCTGCGTGTCCTTCCGCGCCATGTGCACAGCTGCTACTCCGACGAGTTCTCAGAACTTCACGGCAACGTCCAAGATGACGATCCCGTGCGCTGCGGAAGACGTGAACGATGGAGGCTATCAGACCCGTGGGCCCATAACCCTTTGTCAGGAGGAATCCGCGTGGTGCGGTTCCGACGTTTGTCTGATCGTCTCTAGTGGTTCACGTCTATTACTTTGGGCGAATCTGAGAGTGAGCATGAGCTTTCTGGTCGCCTCACGCTATGTGAGTAGGAATTAAGAGACAGTCAGTTTGCGAAGGGAATAACGTCGTTTTGCGTTAGTTTTTGAACAAAGACATGATTACAACATTTATAGGGATAGTAATGAGCTTTCGAACGTACCAAACCGCACGCAATTCGGCCAAGCATAGGCCAAGTTATGCTTGCCAAAGCGCAGGTCTCACCCACCACAGAAACGCCTAACGCTTCCATGGTACGCACACGCCGTGGTGCCTTCCTTCACGTGCGAAGCGCCTTTCCCAAGGCGCAGGTTCTCTTGCACATGGTGTAGGGTTTTCTTGCACTGTTTCCACGCACCCTACCCACTTTGGGGTCGAGTTTGGTGATGGGGTGTGATGAGGTTCGAAACCTGTCCGCGGACCTGCAGTCAGAATTTTGACTGTCTCCGAGTAACAAAATGTACTACTGAGTTTCGGACGCTGAGCCATGATTTTGGCTAAGTCCCTCAGTAACAACGTGCACTACTGGATCCGGTGGATGATCCATCTGATCAGGTGGATTATCCATCAGACGCCTCGGCAGGCCTTCTGGAGCAATTTCTCGAGATGGTATTTTTGTTACTCAATCCGGTCAATTGTCCACCGGATTTCGAGTCGCAGCCGGCTCCCAGAGTCACTGCACACACCCCAACTTTGGGAGACCATATCTCCCTTGATACCTGTCCGATTCCGGCGGAACACCTTCCACCGGATGCAACAACTCGTCCACTTTACGGAGCAATCCTCCATTTGAGGATCCAAGCAATCCTAAAGTCGCCAGATCTGCCGGCGCGGAGTTTCCACTTTCCGGCGGCTCATCAGCGCCACGTGGCGACGCACTTGGGTATGCGGAGGGGCATTTTTTCAACAGTTTCTAGGCAATCACTGGCTAGCAATTGTGTCTACCTAACAATTGGTCACTTTTGCGCAAGGTGCTAGTCAAAGACTAACTCCTGGGGCTTAGACCAACCTGTATCTTCTTTATACTGTTCCTTAGCTGGAAAACTCTGTGAGGAGCATCTATGGCCAGATTGTGTCATTAGAATGAGGAATGAGCCTAGTACATATAGTCCTAGGCCTGGCTTCTAAGGTGTGTGCGTAGTGGCACTTTTAGGGTGGCCACTCCACACCACCTCACCAGCTCGCCAATTGGCGCATCCACTAACCGCCTAGTGGCACATCCTCCTCATGCATGGAGAAATGTCTAAGAAACTTCCCCTATGCAGGAAAGTCAAAAACCTTCCTGCGGACATCAAGGCTCGATCGCTGGACCTGTTGACCCTAAGTCCAACATCCTATTCGTTGCGCTACACTTCTGGTGTGTTGGTTGGACTTGAATAACGCACAAGGTTTGGGGGACTTACTCCAAGGGAGCGGTGCATGCCCAACCTGTCCGTTAAGCCACAGCAGTGGCCATGGGGCATAAAAGAACAAGAGTATTATGATTTGTCAACATTGACCGCACATATTGAGATTCTTTGGTCATGGTCAGTGACATATGCCTACTTTGGTTGGTCATTGTGCATGGTAGCCACACTGTGCCACTACTCATTGAAGGTCTGTGTACTTCCTAGTCAACAACTAGTATTTCCAAACCGTTATTTCTCTGTCTCACCATTTGTGACTCGTATTAGGAGTTAGTGACATATGCCTACTTTGAATGGTCTTTATGCATAGCAGCCACACCGTGCCACTGCGTATTGAATGTTTTTGTAATTTCTAGTCAACTAGTAGTTGCAAGCCATTTACTAGTATTTTCAAACTATTGTTTCCCCCTCTGACCATTTGTGACTTGTTTTATGAGTTGTCAATTTTGACCCAACATAGTGGATTTATCTGGTCATGGTCAGTGAAATATACTTAATTTGGTTGGTCATCGTGCATAGTAGTCACACCGTGCCACTACTTATTGAAGGTCTTTTTACTTGCTAGTCCATAAATAGTTTGCCCAACCCATTGTCCCCCCTCAACCCATTTGTGACTCATATTATGAGTTGTCAATGTTGACCACACATACTGAAATTCTTTTGGTCATGGTCAGTGACATATGCCTACTTTGGTTGGTTAGTGGGCATGGTCGACATTTCGTGACACTACTTATGGAAGTTCTTTGTACTTGCTAGTCTATAGCTAGTATTCCCAACACATTGTTTCGCCCTCTGACCATTTGTGACTCCTAATATGAGTTGTCAACGTTGACCACACATAGTGAGATTCTTTGGTCATGGTCAGTGACATATGCCTATTTCGGTTGGTCATTATGCATGGTAGCCACACCGTGCCACTAGTTTTTGAATATGTTTGTCTTGCTAGTTGATAAACATGATTCCAAAGCCATTGTTCCCCCCTCTGACCATTTTTGACTCGTAGTATGAGTTGTCAACGTTGACCACACAGTGAAATTCTTTGTTAATGGTCACTGACATATGCTTACTTTGGTTGGTCATTATGCACAGTATCCACACTGATCCACTATTTATTGAAGTTCCTTCCACTTTCTATTCCATAACTAGTACTCCCAAACCATCGTTTCCCCCTCTGAGCACTTGTGACTCATATTTTGAGTTGTCAAGATTGACCAACATAGTGAAATCCTTTGGTCATGGCCAGTGACACGTGCCTACTTTGGTTTATCTTTATGCAGGGTAGCCACATCGTGCCACTAGTTGTTTAAGGTACTTGTACTTGCTAGTTGATAAAAAAAATCCCCAAACTGTCTTTTTTCCCTCTAACCATTTGTGACTCGTAGTAATACGCTGTCAACGTTAACCACACATAGTGAAATTCTTTGCTCGTGTTTGGTGACATATGGCTTCTTTGGTTGGTCATTGTGCATGGTAGCCACACCTTTCCACTTCTTATTGGAGGTCTATGAACTATCTAGTCAACAATTAGTATTCTTAAACCATAGTTTCTCCCTCTGAACATGTGTGACCCGTTTAATGAGGTGTCAATGTTGATCACACATGATGAAATTCTTTGGTCATAGCTAGTGACATATACATACTTTGGTTGGTCATTGTGCATGGTAGCCATACCGTGCCACTACGTATAGAAGGTCTATGTACTTGCTAGTGAATAACTAGTATTCCCAAACCAATGTTTCCCCCTTTCACCACTTATGACTTGCATCATGAGTTGCCAATGTTGAGCACACATGGTTAATTCCTTTGGTCATGATCAATGACATATGTCCACTTTGGATGGCCATTGTGCATGGTAGCCACACCGTGCAACTACTTATTGAAGGTCTCTGTACTTGCTATTTGATAACTAGTATTCCCAAACCATTGTTTCCCCCGCTGACCATTTGAGACTCGCATTATTTTTTGTCAACATTGACCAAACATAGTGAACTGTTTTGGTCATGGTCAATGACATATACCTACTTTGGTTGGTCATTGTGCATGGTAGTCACACCGTGCCACTACTTATTGAAGGTATTTGTACTTCCTATTTTATAATTAGTATTCCCAAACTTTTGTTTCCCTTTCTGACCATACGTGACTTATGCATCTGGTTTTCAACGCTGACCACACACAGTGGAATTTGTTTTTCATGGTCAGTGACATATGCCTACTTTGGTTGGTCATTGTGTATGGTAGCCACACATTGCCACTGTGTATTGAAGTTCTTTATTCTTTCCAGTCGATAACTAGTATTCCCAAATCATTGTTCCCCCTTCTCACAATTTCTGACTCGTATTATGAGTGTTCAAAAATGACCACACATAGTGAAATTCTTTGGTCATGGTCAGTGACATATGCCTACTTTGGTTTGTACTTGCTAGTCGCTAACTAGTATTTCTAAACCATTGATTCCCCTCTGTGTGGTCAACGTTGACAACTCATAAAACGAGTCACAAATGGTCTGAGGATGAAACAATGGTTTGGGCATATGAATAATCAACCAGAAATTACAAAGACCTTCAATGAGTAGTGGCACGGTGTGGATACAATGCACAACGACCAACCAAAATAGGTGTCTGTTATTGACCACGAGCAAACGAATTTCACTCCGTGTGGTCATCGTTGACAACTCATAATACAAGTCACAAATGTTCAGAGGGGGAACCAATGGTTTGGGAATAATGTTTTCCACTAGCAAGTACAAAAGATTTCAATGATTAGTGGCACGGCATGGATACCATGCAGAATGACCAACCAAAGTAGGCACATGTCGCTTACCATGACCAGAGAATTTCACTATGTGTGGTCAATGTTGACAAGTCGTCATACAAGTCGCAGACAGTCATAGGGTGAAACAATGGTTTGAGAATACTAGTTGTATAGTAGCAAGTACAAATACCTTCAATAAGAAGTGGCACAGTGTGCCTACCATGCACAGTGACCAACCAGAGCAGGCATATGGAACTGACCATGACCAACGAATTTCACTATATGTGATCAATGTTGAGAAGTCATAATACGAGTCACAAATGGTCAGATGGGGAAACAATGCTTTGGTAATTCTAGGTATTGACTAAGTAGTACAAACACCTTCAATACGTAGTGGCAAAGTGTGGCTATCATGGACAATGGCCAACAAAAGTAGGCATATGTCACTGACCATGACCAAAAAATTTCCTATGTGTGGTCAACGTTGAGAACACATAATACAAGTCACAAATGGTCAGAGGACGAAACAATGGTTTGGGCATACGAGTTATTGACTGGAAAGTACAATAACTAGTGGCACGGTGTGGCTACCATGCACAATCATCAACCAAAGAAGGCATATGTTTCTGGCCATGACTCAAGAATCTCTCTAAGGGTGGTTAAGGTTGACAGCACATAATCCGAGTCACAAATGGTTTGTGGGGGAAACAATGGTTTGGGAATACTATTTATCAACTAGTAAGTAGAAAGACCTTCAATAAGTACTGGCACGGTTTGGCTACCATTCACAATGACCAACCAAAGTAGGCATATGTCAGTGATCACGACCAAAGAATTTTACTATGTGTGGTCAACGTTGACAACTCATCATACGAGTCACAAATGTTCAGAGGGGGAAACGATGGTTCTAGAATACGAGTTCTCCACCAGCAATGAAAAAATCCTTCTATACGTAGTGGCACAGTGTGGCTACCATGCACAATGACCAACCAAAATAGGCGTATGTCACTGACCATGAACAAAAGAATTTCAATGTGTGTGGTCAACATTGACAATGCACAATACAAGTCGCAAATGGTCAGAGGGGGAAAAATGGGTTGGGAATATTATATCTCAACTAGCAAGTATAAAAACCTTCAATAAGTAGTGGCACGTCTGGCTACCATGCACAATGACCAACCAAAGAAGGTATGTGCCAGTGACCATGACCTAAGAATGTTACTATGTGTTGTCAACGTTGACAACTCCGAATACGAGTCGGAAACGGCCAGAGGGGGAAAACAATGGTTTCGGAATAACATTTATCAACTAGAAAGTACAAACACCTTCAATACGTAGTGGCACGGTGTGGATATCATGCACTATGACCAACCAAAGTAGGCACAAGTCACTCACAACGACCAACGAATTTCACTATGGATGGTCAACATTGACAACTCACAATATGAGTCCCACATGGTCAGAGTGTGAAACAATGGTTTAAAAAAAATAGTGATTGAATAGCAAGTAAATACACCTTTAACAAGTAGTGGCACGGTGTAGCTACCATGATCAATGACCAACCAACGTATGCATGTGTCATTGACCATGATCAGAGAATTCCACTATGTGTGGTCAAGGCCGACAACTCATAATACGTGTCACAAATGATCCAATGGGGAAAGAATTTTTGGGAACACTAGGTATCAAGTTGAAAGTACAAAGACCTTAAACAAGTAGTGGCACGGTGTGGCTACCAAGTACAATGACCAACCAAAGCAGGCATATGTGACTGATGGTGACCACATAACTTCACAATGTGTGGTCAATGTTGACAACTCATAACATGATTCACAAATGGTCAGAGGTGGAAAAATTGGTTTGGGAATACTACTTGTCAACTAGCAAGTACAAAGACCTTCAAGAGGCAATGGTACGGTGTGGCTACCATGCACAATGACCAAAACAATTAGGCACATGTCACTGACCATGACCAAAAGAATTTCATTGTGCGTGGTCATTTTTGACAACTCGTAATGGTTTACAAGTCAGAAATGGTCAGAGGGGGAAACAATTATTTGGGAATACTATTTTTATACTAGCAAGTACAAAGACCCTCAATAAGTAGTGGCACGGCGTGGCTACCATGCACAATGACCAACCAAAGTAGGCATGTGTTACTGACCATGACCAAAGAGCGTCACTATGTGTGGTCAACGTTGACAACTCAAAATACGAGTCGCAAACGGTCCAAGAGGGGAGAAACGGTTAGGAAATACTAGTTACCGACTAGCAAGTACAAAGACCTTAAATAAGTAGTGGCATGGTGTGGCTACCATGCACAATGACCAACCAAAGTAAGTATATGTCACTGACCATGACCAAGGAATGAATCATGTGTGGTCAACTTTGCCAACTCATAACATGAGTCACAAATGGTCAGAGGGGCAAAGAATAGTTTATGAATACTATTTTTTGACAAGCAAGTTCAAGTACCTTCAATAAGTAGTGGCATGGTGCGGCTACCATGCACAAAAACCAACTAAAGTAGGGATATGTCACTGACCATGACCAAAGAACTTCACGATGTGTGGTCAATGTTGCCAGCTCATAATACGAGTCACATGTGGTCAGAGGCTGGAACAATGGTTTGAGAATACTAGTTACATAGTAGCAAGTACAAAGACATTTTATAACAAGTGTCACGGTGTGCCTACCATGCACAATGACTAACCAAAGTAGGCATATGGCACTGACCATGACCAACGAATTTCACTATATCTGGTCAGCGTTGAGAACACATAATACGTGTGCCAAATGGTCAGATGGGGAAACAATGGTTTGGAAATACTAGTAAGTAAATATCAACTAGAAAGTACAAAAACTTCAATACGTAGTGGTACGGTGTGGCTATCATGGACAATGACAAACCAAAGTAGGCATATGTCAGTGACCATGACCAAACAATTTCACTATGTGTGGTCAACGTTGAAAACTCATAATACAAGTCACAAATGGTCAGAGAAAGAACCAATGGGTTGGGAAGACTAGTTATGGAATAGCAAGTACAAATACCTTCAATAATTAGCGGCACGGCATGGCTACCATGCACAACACCAAGCAAAGAAGGCATACCGTACTGGCACTCAAATTTGTTCACTTTTTAGAATGAAATTTAGTGCTTTTCATATTCACCGAAAATGGGTGCTTTTTAATTTTGATTATGGTCACCCAAGTGGGTTACATGAATGATTAGTGCTTGTCATATTCACCCACCGGTCCGCACTCAACCGTGCGACCTCGATAGTCAAACATCAAAATCCAAAGTTTGACTTGGAAATATTGGTCGGCCGTTGGATCGACCATCGCTGGAGACTCGAGAGGCTTTTGAGAGTGCACGAGGCTGGGTTGGCATCTGAACCTCACAGAATTTCCTGCACACACCTTGGAGGTTAATGTTCTATGAACCCGGCGACAACAGGTTTTTTCCACAAACCCAGGTGAGGGAGAAAGCTTTGGGGTTTACGGAATTAGGAGTGATTCGCCTAAACAGCTAAAAATTGAATGTAGAACACAAGGACGAACTGAAAAAAATATACAACATGAATTTGAGTGCCAGTACAGTACGTTATTGGCCATGACCAAAGAATTTCACTACGGGTGGGTAACGTTGACAACACATTATACGAGTCAAAAATGGTTGGAGGGGGAAACAATGGTTTGGGAACACTAGTGATCAACTAATAAGTAGAAACACATTCACTAAGTACTCGCACGTTACTGCTACCATGCAAAATGACCAACCAAAGTAGGCATATGTCAGTGACCATGACAAACGAAATTCACTATGTGTGGTAAACGTTGACAACTCATAGAACGAGTCACACATGGTCAGAGGTGGGAACAATGGTTTGGGAATGCAAATCATCAACCAGGAATGACAAAGACCTTCAATAATCAGAGGCATGGTGTGGCTCCCATGCACAATGACCGACCAAAGTAGGCCTATGCCACTGACGATGACAAAAAGAATTTCACTGTGTGTGGTCAACGTTGACAATTCCTAATACGAGTCCCAAACAGTCAGAGGGAGAAACAATGGTTTGGGAATACCAGTTGTCAACTAGCAAGTAAAAATACCTTCAATAAATAGTGGCATGGTATGGCTACCATGCACAATGACCAGCCAAAATAGGCATATGTCAATGACCATGACCAAAGAATTTCACTATGTGTGGTCAACGTTGCCAACTCGTAATACGCGTCACATATGGTCAGAGGGAGAAACTATGTTTTGAGAATGCTAGTTATACATTAGCATGGAAAAATACCTTCAATAAGAAGTGGCATATTGTTCCTACCATGCACAATGACCAACCAAAGTAGGTATATGGCACTGACCATTACCGATGAATTTCAATACATGTGGTCAACTTGACAACTCATAATACCAGTAAAAAATGGTTACAGGGGGAAACAATGGGTTGGAAATACTAGGTATCTACTAGCAAGTACAAACACCTTCAATACGTAGTGCCGCGGTGTGCCAATCATGCACTATGAGCAACTAAATTAGGCATAAGCCACTGGCAATTTCCGACGAATTTCACTACGGGTGCTCAACATTAACAACTCATAACACGAGTCACACATGGTCAGAGGGGGGAAAATGGTTTAGAAATATTAGTTCTTGACTAGCAAGTATAAACACCTTCAAGAAGTAGTGGCACGGTGTAGCTACCATGCACAATGACCAACCAAGGTAGGCATATGTCACTGACCATGACCAGAGAATTCCACTATGTTTGGTCCACGTTGACAGCTCATAATACGAGTCACAAATGGTCAGATGGGGAAACAGTGGTTTGGGAACACTAGGTATCAAATAGCAAGTACAAATACCTTCATTAAGTAGTGGCACGGTGTGGCTACCATGCATAATGACCAACCAAAGTAGGTATATGTCAATGATCATGACCAAAGAATTTCACTATGTGTGGTCAATGCTAACAACTCATAACACGAGTCAGAAATGGTCAGAGGTGGAAACAATGGTTTGGGAATACTAGTACTCAAATAGCAAGTACAAAGACCTTTAATAGGTAGTGGTATGATGTGGCTACCATGCACAATGACCATCCAAATTAGGCATATGTCACCAACCATGACCAAATGAATTTCACTGTGTGTAGTCAATGTTAACTCATAACACGAATCACAAATGGTCAGAGGGGGGAAATAACGGTTTGGGAATACTAGTGTTTACTAGCATGTACAAAAACGTTCAATAAGTAGTGGCACGGTGTGGCTACCATGCACAATGACCAACCAAAGCAGGCAAGTTTCACTGAACATGACCTAGTAATATCACTATGTGTAGTCAACATTGAAAACTCAAGATACAAGTTGCAGGCGGTCAGAGGGGGAAATAATGGTTTGGTAATTCTAGTTATCAACTAGCAAGTACAAAAACCTTCAATACGTAGTGGCAATGGTCAGATGAAGGTAACGTGGTTTGAGAATACTAGTTATTGACAGGCATGACCAAAGATCTTCAATAAGTAGTGGAACGGAGTGGCTACCATGCATAGTGACCAACCAAAGTAAGCATATGTCACTAACCATGACCAAAGAATTTCAATGTGGATGGTTAAAGTTGCGAATCATTATACATGCCAAAAAAGGTCAGAGGGGGAAAAAATAGTTTGGGAATACTAGTAATCAAATAGCAAGTAAAAAATCCCTTCCATGAGTAGTGGCATGGTGAGGCTACCATGCACAATGACCAACCAAAGTAGACCTATGTCACAGACCATGACCTAAGAATTTCACAGTGTGTGGTTAACGTCCACAAATCATAATACGCATAAAAAATTGTCAAATGGTTTGGGAATACTATTTATCAATGAGCAAGTACAAAGACCTTCACTGCGTAGTGGCACTGTGTGGTTACCATGCACAATGACCAACTGACATAGGCACATGTCAGTGACCATGAACAAAGAATTTCACCATGTGTCTTCCACGTTGACAACTCATAATACAAGTCACAAATGGTCATAGGGGGGGAACAATGGTTTAGGAATACTAGCTATCAACTAGCATGTACAAAGGCCTTCAATAAGTAGTGGCACAACGTGGCCACCGTGCACATTGACCAACCAAAGTTGGCATATGTCACTGACCATGACCAAAGAGTTTCACTATGTGTGGTAAACGTTGACAACTCATTGTACAAGTCACAAATGGTCAGAGGGGGAAACTATGGCTTGGGAATACTAGGTACCAACTAGAAAGTACAAATACCTTCAATAAGTAGTGGCAAGATGCAGCTACCATGCACAATGACCAACCGAAGTAGGCATATGTCACTGACCATCACCAAAGAATTTCATCATTTGTGGTCAGCGATGACAACTCATATTAGGAGTCACAAATGGCCAGAGGGGGAAACAATGGTTTGGGAATGCTAGTTATCTAATAGCAAGTACAAAAACCTTTTATCCGTAGTGGCATGGTGTGGTTACCATGCACAATGACCAACCCAAGGAGACATATGTCAGTGATCATGACCTAAGAATTTCACTATGTGTAGTCAACATTGACAAATCATAATACGAGTCCCAAATTGTTTGAAGGGGAAACAATGGTTTTGGAACACTAGTTATCAACTAGCAAGGAAGAATACCTTTAATAAGTAGTGGCACGGTGTGGCTACCATGCACAAATACTAACAAAAGTACACATATGTCACTGAGGATGATCAAAGAATTTCACTATGTGTGGTCAAAGTTCACAGCTCATAAAACGAGTCACAAATGATCATAAGGGGAAAAAAAATTAAGAATACCAGATATAAGATAGCATGTACAAAGTCCTTCAATAAGTAGTGGCACCATGTGGCTACCATGCACAATGACCAACCAAAGTAGGCAGATGTCCCTGACCATGACCAAAGAATTTCTCTGTGTGGTCAATGTTGACAACTATTTATCTGAGTCACAACTGGTCACAGGGGGAAAAAATGGTTTTGGAGTAATAGTTATGAACTGAGAAGTACAAATACCTTCAATATGTATTGGCACGGTGTGGCTACCATGCACAATGACCAACCAAAGTAGGCATATGTCACTGACCATGGCCAAATAATTTCACTATGTGTAGTTAACGTTGACAACTCATGATACAATTCACAAATGGTCAGAGTGGGAAACAATGGTTTGGAAATCAACTAGTTATCAACTAGCAAGTACAAATACCTTCAATAAGTAGTGACACGGTGTGGCTACCATACAGAATGAAATTCTTTTGTTCATGTTTGGTGACATATGCCTACTGTGGTTTGTCATTGTGCATGGTATCCAGACCGTACCACTAATTATCGCAGGTATTTGTACTAGCTAGTTGATAACTATATTCTTAAACCTTTTTTTCCCCCTTTAACCATTTGTGCCTGGTATTGTTAGTTGCCATCGTTGACCACATATCGTGAGATTCTTTGGTTATGGTCACTGAGAAATGCCTACTTTGGTTGGTCATTGTGCATGGTTGCCATGTGCTTACTAGTTGATAACTGATGTTCCCAAACCATTCATTTGTAATCTAACCATTTCTGACTTGTGTTATGTGCTGTCAAAGTTTCCCACCCATAGTGATATTCTTTGGTCATGGTCAGTGACATATGCCTTCTTTGATTGGTAACTCTACATGGTAGCCACACCGTGGCACTAATAATTGAAGGTCTTTGTACTTGATAGTCGATAACTAGTAATTAAAGACCCTTGTTTCCTCCTCTGACCATTTATGACTCGTGTAATTAGTTGTCAACGTTGACCACACACAGTAAAATTCGTTGATCATGGTCAGTGACATATCCCTACTTTGGTTGGTCATTGTGCATGATAGCCACACGGTGCCACTACGTATGAAAGATCTTTGTACTAGCTAGTTGAAACCTATTTTTCCCAAACCATTTTATACCCCTCTTACCATTTGTGACATCTATTATGAGTTCTTAGTGCTCACCACACATAGTGAAATTCTTTGGTCATGCTAAGTGACATATGCCTTCTTTTGTTGGTCATTCTGCATGGTTGCCACACCATGCCACTTCTTACTGAAGGTCTTGTACTTGGTTTTTGGAAACTTGTATTCTCAAGCCAGTGTTCCCCCCTCTGATCATTTGTGACTCGTATTATCAGTTGGCAACGTTGACCACACATTGTGAATTCTTTGGTCATTCTGAGTGACATATGCCTACTTTGGTTGGTAATTGTGCATGCTAGCCACAACATGCCACTACATATTGAAGTTCTGTATACTTTCTAGTCAATGACTAGTATTACCAAAACCATGTTTTCACCCTCTGACCATTTGCGACTGTTATTATGAGTTGTCAATGTTGACTACACATAGTGACATTCTTAGGTCATGGTGAATGACACATGCCTACTTTGGTTTGTCGTTGTGCATGGTAGCCATGCCGTGCCACTACGTACTGAAGGTTTTTGTACTTGCTAGTCGAAAGCTAGTACTATCAAACCATTCTTTCCCCCCTCTGACCATGTGTGACTCGCTTTATGAGTTTTGAACATTGACCACACAGAGTGAAATTCTTTTGGTCATCGTCAGTGACATATGCCTAATTTGGTTGGTCATTGTGCATGGCGGCCACACAGTACCGCTACTTATTGAAGGTATTTGTACTTGCTGTTTGATACCTCGTGTTCCCAAACCAATGTTTACCCCTCTAACCATTTGTGAATCGTATTATGAGTTGTCAACGTTGACCACACATAGTGGAATTATCTGGTCATATTCAGTGACATATGCCTAATTTTGCTGGTCATTGTTCATGGTGGCTACACCGTGCCACTACTTATTGAAAGTGTTTGTGCTTTCTAGTCAATAACCATTATTTCTAAACCTTTGTTTCCTCCTCTGAAATGTGGGTTTTTTTTATGTGTTGTCAACGTTGTCCCCCCATAGTGAGATTTGTTTGTCATTGTAAGTGACTTATGCCTATTCTGGTTGGTCATAGTGTGTCATAGTCACACCGTGCCACTACGTATAAAAAGGTTTTGTACTTGATAGTCAAAACCTAGTATTTCCAAACCATTGTTTCCCCCTCTGACCATTTGTGACTCGTGTTACGAGTTCTCAACGTTGACCACATATAGTGAAATTCATTGGTCATGGTCAGTTCCATATGCCTACTTTTGTTGCTCATTGTGCATGGTAGGCACACCGTGCCACTTCTTATTGAAGGTCTTTGTCCTCAGTGATTCATAACTAGTATTCTCAAACCATTTGTTTGCCCTCTAGCCATATGTGACTCGTATTACGAGTTGGCAACGTTGACCACACAGTGAAATTCTTTGGTCATGATCATTGACATATGTCTACTTTGGTCGGTCATTTTGCATGGTAGCAACCCCGTGCCACTCTTTATTGAAGGCCTTTGTACTTGCTAGTCAATAACTAGTATTCCCAGACCATTGTTTCCCCCTCGGACTATTTTTGACTTGGATTTGGAGTTGTCAACGTTGACCACAGTGATATTCTCAGGTCATGGTGAGTGACACATGCCTTCTTTGCTTACTCATTGTGCATGGTAGCCACGCCGTGCCACTACTTATTGAAGATTTTTGACTTGCTAGCTGAAAAATAGTATTCCTCAATCAGTGTTTCCCCTCTGACCATTTGTGACTCGTATTATGAGTTGTCAACGTTGACCACACACAATGAAATTCTTTTGCTCATGGTCAGTGACATATGCCTATTTTGGTTGGTCATGGTACATGGTAGCCACACCGTGCCACTACTTATTGAAGGTCTTTGTCATTGGTGGTTGATAACGCGTATTCCCGAACCATTGTTTCCCCCTCTGAAGATTTATGACTCGTATTATGAGTTGTCAACGTTGACCTCACATAGTAGAATTCTTTGGTCATGGTAACTGAAATATGCCTTGTTTGGTTGGTCATTGTGCATGGTAGCCACACTTTGCCAGTACTTATGGAAGGTATTTCAACTTACTACTTGATTACTAGTATTCCCAAACCATTGTTTCCCCCTCTAACAATTTGTGACTCCTATTATGTGCTGTCAATGTTAACCATCCATAGTGAAATTCTTTGGTCATGGCCAGTAACATATGCCTTGTTTGGTTGGTCATTGTGCATGGTAGCAACCTCGTACCACTAATTCTTGAAGGTATTTCTACATGCTCGTTAATAACTAGTATTCCCAAACCATTGTTTCTTCGTCTGACCATTTTTGACTCGTATTATGACTTGTCAACGTTGACCACACATAGTGAATTTGTTTGGTCATGGTCAGTGACATATGCCTACTTTTGTTGGTGATTGTGCATGGTTACTACACCGTGCGACTATGTATTGAAGGGGTTTGTACTTGCTAGTCAACACTTAGTATTTCCAAATCATCCTTTCCCCATCTGACCATTTGTGACTCGTATCATCAGTTATAAACATTGACCATATATAGTGAAATTCGTTGGTCATGGTCAGTGCCATATGCCTACTTTGGTTGGTCATTGTGCATGGTAGGAGCACTGTGCCACTTCTTATTGAAGGTATTTGTACATGCGACTATCAAACTACTATTCTCAAACCATTTTTTCCCCCTCAGACCATATGTGACTCGTATTACAAGTTGGCAAAATTGACCACACATTGTCAAATTCTTTGGTCATGGTCAGTGACATATGCCTACTTTTGTTGGTCGTTGTGCATGGTAGCTACACCATGCCACTACTTATCAAAAGTTTGAACACTTTTTCATCGACAAGTAGTATTCCCAAACCATTTTTCCCCCCTCCTGCCATTTGTGACTCGTATCCTGAGTTGTCAACATTGAGCACACACTGTGAATTTCCTTTGGTCATGGTCACTGACATACACCTATTTTGGTTGATCATTGTGCATTGTAGCCACACAATGCCACTACTTATTGAAGGTCATTGTAATTTTTGGTTGAAAGTTTGTATTCAAAACAATTGTTTCATCCTCTGACCATTTGTGACTCGTATTGTGAGTTGTTAGCGTTGACCACACATAGTGAAATTCTTTGGTTATGGTCTCTGACATATGCCTACTTTGGTTGGTCATTGTGCATGGTAGCCACAATGTGCCGCTACTTAATGAAGGTCTTTGTACTTACTTGTTGATAACTAATATTGCAAAACCATTGTTTTCACCTCTAACAGTTTGTGATTCGTATGATGTGTTGTCAACATTAACCACCCATAGTGAAACTCTTTGGTTATTGTCCGTGACATATACCCTCTTTGGATGGTCATTGTACATGGTAGCCAAACCGATGCACTACTTATTGAAGGTATTTGTACTAGCTAGTTGATAACTTGTGTTCCAAAACCATTGTTTCCTCCTCTGACCAGTTGTGACTCGTATCATAAGTTGTCAACGT
Organism: Penium margaritaceum; assembly: GCA_023375785.1. NCBI lineage: Eukaryota > Viridiplantae > Streptophyta > Zygnematophyceae > Desmidiales > Peniaceae > Penium > Penium margaritaceum. Next base: position 81,806 of record SZWC01001561.1, read on the forward strand.
TAACCACACAGTAAAACTCTTTGGTCGTGGTCAGTGACATACACCTACTTTGGTTGGCCATTGTGCATGATAGCCACACCGTTCGACTACGTGTTCAAGGTTTTTGTACTTTCTAGTCAATACCTAGTGTTGCCAAACCATTGTTTTCCCCTCTGACCATATGTTGCATGTATTCTGAGTTCTTAACATTGACCACATATAATGAAATTCTTTGGTCATGGTCATCGCCATATGCCTACTTTGGTTGGTTGTTGTGCATGGTAGCCGCACAGTGCCACTTGTTATTGATTTGTTTTGTACTTGCTAATAGATGAATAGTATTCTCAAACCATTGTTTCCCCCTCTGACCATTTGTGACTCGTGTTACCAGTTGACAACATTGACCACACGTAGTGAAATTCTTTGGTCATGTTCCGTGACATATGCATACTTTGGTTGTTCATTGTGCATGGTAGCCACACCATGCTACTACGTATTGAAATTTTTTGTACTTGCTTGTCGATAAATAGTAATCCCAAATCCATTGTTTCCCCCTCTGACCGTTTGCAACTCGTATGATGAGTTGTCAACATTGACCACACATAGTGACATTCTTAGGTCATAGTCAGTGATAGATGCCTACTTTGGTTGGTCATTGTGCATGGTAGCCACGCCGTGCCACTAATGATTGGAGGTCGTTGTACTTGCTATTCCAATCTAGTAGTTTTTTCCCCCTCTCACCATTTGTGACTCGTATTATGAGTTGTCAAAGTTGACCATACACAGTGAAATCTGTTTGGTTATGGTCAGTGACATACGCCTAATTTGGTTGGTCATTGTGCATGGTAGCCACACAGTGCCACTACTTATTGAAGTTCTTTGTACTTGCTGGTTGAAAACTTGCTTTCCCTAAACATTGTTTTCCCCTCTAACACTTTGTTACTCGTATGATGTGCTGTCAACGTTGGCCACACATGGTGAAATTCATTGGTCATGGTCACTGGCAAATGCCTACCTTGGTTTGTCATTGTGCATGGTAGCCACAGCCTGTTACATTCTTTTTGCTAGTTGATAACTGGTATTTTCAAACCATTCTTTCTCCCTCCGACCGTTTGTGACCGGCATGATGAGTTTTCAACATTGACCACACACAGTGAAATTGTTTTGGTCATGTTCAATGACATATGCGTAATTTGGTTGGTCATTCCTTTTGGTATCTACACTGTGCCACTACTTATAGAAGTTCTTTGTACTAGCTAGTTGATAAATAGCATTCGTAAACCATTGTTTCTCCTTGACCATTTGTGACTCGTTTTATGAGATGTCATCGTTGACCAAACATAGTGAAATTCTTTGGTTATGCTTACTGACATATGCCTACTTTGCTCGGTCTTTGTGCATGGTAGGCACACCGTTCCACTCTTTTTTTTAAAGGTCTTTGTGCTTACTAGTTCATGAATAGTATTCCCACACAATGTTTTCCCCCTCTAACTGTATTTGACTCGTATTATGAGTTCTTAACGTTGACCACATATAGTGAAATTCTTTGGTGATGGTCTGTGCGATATGCCTTCTTTGGTTGGTCATTCTGCATGGTAGCCACACCATGCCACTTCTTATTGAAGGTCTTTGTACTTGCTAATAGATAACTAGTATTTGCAAACCATTGTTTCCTGCTATGACTATTTGTGACTCGTTTGATGAGTTGGCAACATTGACCATACATAGTAATATGCTTTTTCATGGATAGTGACATATGCCTCCTTTGGTTGGTCATTGTGCATGGTAGCCACACCGAGACACTACTTATTGAAGGTCTTTGTAATTTCTAGTTAATACCTAGTGTTCCCAAACAATTGTTTCCCCTTGTGACTATTTGTGACTAGTGTTTTGAGTTGTCAAGGTTGACCACACATAGTGGAATTCTTTAATCATGGCCAATGACATATGCATACTTTGGTTGATCATTGTGCATGGTAGCTACACCGTGCCACTACCTATTTAAGGTCTTTGTACTTGCTTGTTTATAACTAGTATTCCCAAACCATTGTTCCTCCCTCTGACCATTTGTAACTCGTATTATGAGTTGTCAATGTTGAACACCCATGGTGAAATTCTTTGGTCATGGTTAGTGATATATGCCTACTTTGGTTGGTCCTTGTGCATGGTAGCCACACTTTTCCACTACTTATTGAAGTTTTGTGTACTTTCTAGTCAATAAATTTTATTCCCAAACCATTGTTTCCCCCTTTGACTATTTGTACCTTGTATTATGAGTTGTCAACATTGACCACACTTATTGAAATACGTCTGTAATCAACAGTGACATACGCCTACTTTGGTTGGTCATTGTTCTTGGTAGCCACACTGTGCCACCACGTATTGAAGGTACTTATACTTGCTAGTTGATTACTAGTATCCCCAAGCCATTGTTTCCCCCTCTGACCATTTTTGACTTGTATAATGAGTTGGCAACGTTGATGGCCCATGGTGAAATTCTTTCGTCATGGTCAGTGACATATGCCTACTTTTGTTGGTCATTGTGCATGGTAGCCACACCATGTAACTACTTACTGAAGTTCTTTTCACTTGCTAGTAGATAAAGAGTGTTTGCAAACCATTGTTTCCCCCTCTGACCATTTGTGACTCGTTTTATGAGTTATTAACATTCACCACAAATAGTGTGAGTCATTCCTCACGTGTAATGAGTGGTCAACATTGACCACGCACAGTGAAACTCTTTGGTCATGGTCAGTGCCATATGCCTACTTTGGTTGGTCATTGTGCATGGTAGCAACACCGTGCCACTTCTTATTGAAGGTCTTTGTATTTGCCGATATATAACTAGTATTCTCAAACTATTGCTTCCTCCTCTGACCATTTGTGAATCGTATTATGAGTTGACAACGTTGACCACACATAGTGAAATTCTTTTGTCATGGTCAGTGATGTATGCCTACTCTGATTGGTCATTGTGCATGGTAGCCACACCGTGCCATCTTTGTACTTTATCGTAGATAACTAGTATTCCCAAACCATTGTTTCCCGCTCTGACCATTTGCAACTTCTATTATGAGTTGTCAACGTCGACCACACTTAGTGAAATTCTTTGGTCATGGGCACTGACATATGCCTTCTTTTGTTAGTCATTGTGCATGGCAGCAACACCGTGCTACTACTGATTGAAGGTCTTTTTACTTGCTAGTGGATAACTAGTATTCCCAAACCATTGTTTCCCCCTCTGACCACTCATGACTTGTGTTATGAGCTGTCAACATTTATCACACATAGTGAAATTATTTGTTCATGATCAGTGACGTATGCATACTTAGATTGGTCATTGTGTACATTAGCCACATCGGGCCACTACTTATTGAAGGTCTTTGTACTTGCTAGTGGATAATAGCATTCCAAACCCATTGTTTCCCCCTCTGACCATCTGTGACTCATATTATGAGTTGTCAACATTGACCACACATAGTGGAATCTGAATGCATGGTCAGTGACATACGCCTACTTTGGTTGGTCGTTACGCATGGTAGCCAAACCGTTCATTACGTATTGAAGGTATTCGTACTTTCTAGTCAAAAAAAGGTGTTACCAAACCATTGATCCCCCCTCGCACCATTTGTGACGCGTAGTATGAGCTGTCAATGTTGACCACACGTAGTGAAATTCTTCAGTCATGGTCAGTGACATATGGCTTCTTTGGCTGGTAATTGTGCATGGTAGCCACGCCATGCAACTTTTTATTGAAGACCTTTGTACATGCTGGTTGATAAATAGGATTCCCAAACCATTGTTTCCCACGCTGACCATGTATGACTCGTTTGATGAGTTGTCAACGTTGACCACACCTAGTGAAACTCTTCGGTCATGGTCAGTAACGTATGTCTACTTTCGTTGGTCATTGTGCATGGTAGCCACACCGTGCAACTACTTATTGAAGACCTTTGTACTTTCTAGTTTTCAAACAGTATCCCCTATCCATTTTTTCCCTCTCTGACCATTTGTGACGCGTATTATGAGCTGTCAACGTGGACCACACACAGTTAAACACTTTGGTCATGGTCAGTGACATAGTCCTACCTTGGTTGGTCATTGTGGATGGTAACCACACCGTGCCACTGCCTATTGAGTTTATCTTTACTTCCTTGTTGATATCTCGTATTCCCAAACCATTGTTTCCCCCTCTAGCCATTTTTTTCCTCGTGTTTTTTGTTGTCAACGTTGGCCACACATAGTGAAATTCTTTGGTCATCGTCAGTTACATATGCCTTTTTTAGTTGGTCTTTTTGTGCATGGTAGCCACACCGTGCCACTACTTATTGAAGGTCTTTGTACTTGCTAGTTAATCACTGACATTCCCAAACCATTGTTTCACCCTCTGACCATTTGTGACTCATATAATGAATTTTCAATGTTGACCAAACATAGTGGAATTCTCTGGTCATGGAAATTGACAAATGCCTACTTTGGTTGGTCGTTGTGCATGGTAGCCACACCTTGCCACTACTTATCGAAGTTCTTTGTACTTGCTAGTCAATAGCTAGTATTCTCTAACCATTGTTTCATTCTCTGACCATTTGTGACTCGTATTATGAGTTGTCAAAATTGACCAGACATAGTGGAATTCTTTGGTCATGGTCAGAGACATATGCCTACTTTGGTTGGTCATTGTTCATGGTAGCCACACCAAGCCATTACTTATTGAAGGTCCTTGTTCTTGATATTCCATAAGTTTTATTCCCAAATCATTCTTTTCCCCTGTGACCATTTTTTACCCTTGTTATGCGTTGTCAACATTTTCTACGCATAGTGGAACTCTTTGGTCATGGTCAGTGACATGCGTACTTTGGTTGGTCATTGTACATAGTAGCCACACCGTGCCACTACTAATTGAAGGGCTTCGTACTTCCTAGTTGATAACATGTATTTCCATACCATTGTTTCCTCCTCTGAACATGTTTAACTCGTATTATGAGTTCAATGTTGACCACACATATTGAATTTTTTTGGTCATGGTCAGTGACATCTGCCTACTTTGGTTGGTCATTGTGAATGGTAGCTACACCGTGGCACTACTCTTTGAAGGTCTTTGTACTTGCAAGTGGATCACTAAAACTCCCAAACCATTGCTTCACCCTGTGACCATTTTTGACTTGTATAACAAATTTTTAAAGCTGACCGCACATAGTAGAATGCTCTGGTCATGGTCATTGGCATATGCCTACTTTGGTTGGTCATTGTTGTGAAGAAAGTGGCCCTGTCATGGATGCCGTTTACCGTTTGTTTGTTCGACCAGTAAAGAGTGGTTGGATGTCTGATCGAATTGCAGATTTGGACTTCTTGGATTTTGCTATGCGGTTTTGAGCTTTCAGTTGCTTGATTTGGTTGAGAATTCAGAAAGATAGCCCCATCCGAAGTTCCGGTGGTCGGCTGGTGGAATCGGGGTCTTCGTCATGGGTGATTGGTGGTCCAAGTTCGTCTCCAACAAGCTCCAAATGGTCCAGGGGGCATGAATGAAGGGACCAGAGGGATCCCCTTGACCAGAATTATCCTCTCTTTGACTTTTGGGTGAGAAAAGACGCTGCGACGGGTCATCGTCAAAGCGGCTCCCGTTGCCTAGCGTGCAAGGCACGGTGGACGGCTCCACAAAGGGTTACTTTGACGGCCGTAGCAGGGCTCTACTGCTCCATTTGAGATGTGCTTGGATGCGTTGGAAAGCATAGATCACAGGCTATAACCATTCGATGTTGTCTCACCAAAACGACCAACCATTAATGGTCCCCAAGTTTTCTCACTTTCCGCACTTGCATTCTGCCAGAATTCTGCTCCTTTGGTGTTGTGGCGACCCAAAGCACAGATCCCTTTTTGTAATTCTCTTTGCACTAAGCAGTTGTGCACAACTTGTGGTAGATCAGAGCACTCCAGGACAGCATTCCCGATAAAGGTTTATGCGCCCATGGCCCTGATCTGCCTGCCAAGATGTTCACGGCTTCCGCAACACACGGGTGTGTCGCTCCAGGCGACTTCACCGTTCCAGTTGAGACTGTCCCTAGCAGAGTTACCTCGTGGCGCAGAAGACGGTCCTCATTTTGGGCTGTGGCGGTGGCATTTTGAGATCTACCTTGCGCACAAGGGACTTCTGGAGCTTATGAAGGGCACGGAGGTTCAAGATGCAAGTGCAACGGACGATGAGAAGATGGCCTTTGTAAAGAAGAACACGGAGGCACTGATGCTCCTATTGTTGGCGCTGCATGAATCTTAGTGGGGCTATATCCACAGCTGCGACCTGGCAGTTGACACGTGGAAGAAGCTCTGCTCCATCCACCAGTCAACATCCTTAGCCAACAAGATCTTTGCAATGAAGCGACTCTTGACGGTGAGGATCAAGGAGGGTGAGGACGTCATTTCCACCATGCAACAGATCGAGTCTCATGCCTCCCAATGCAATGATGTGGGGTAGAAGATTGACACCAAGATACAGGCAATGGCGCTCCTCATGACTCTACCTTACAGTTGGGGTCCTCTCATCACCGTGCTGGGAGGTTAGGAGGAGGATAAACTCACCTACGGCGTAGTCGCCGATTGAATCCGCAACGAGGTGCATCGTTGGAGCGATGGCAAGATCTCGTCATCCTTAACTGCCCTGATCACCAAAACGGTAGATGGCAGCAGCAACGGTAAGCAAGGTGGTGGTAAGGACGGCAGCAAGAAGGGAACCAAGAGGGGCCATGCCATAACTATGGCAAGGAGGGCCATTGGGCCAAGGAGTGTCCAGAGGAGGCGCAGGCCGACGGCAAGGGTGCCAAAGGCAAGAAGGTGCTCCTCAATGGCACGAAGAACCACAACCTGAAGGGTGCCAACCGGCGGTGCCTTTACTCAGGTGCGGAGGAGCATATGCAAGTTGAGAAGGTAGGGTTCATCAACTACACCAAGTCTGCCACGTCCATGGTGGTCCCCAACGACAAGGTCGAACCTGCAGATGGCCAAGGTGATGTGGACATGGAGGTGGTGGTTGGTAGTAAGTAGGTACAATGTGTTATTCAGGACGTCCAACATGTCACCGGCCTGGCTGACATTTTGGGTGTGAGCCGCTTGACAGAAAAAGGGTATGAAGTACTCTTCCGTATGAAAGGTGCAGTCGTGCGGATGGACGGCGGTGGCGAGGTTGTGCTCGAGGCACAGCGTGAGGGAGGTCTCTACACTGTTGAGACCAAGGTCATCCCCTCGGTAGCAGAGGCAGCAGACCCGCCAGCACGCATCGTCAACCTCGCAGAAGGCGGGGGATCAGACCTGCAGCTGTGGCATCAGCGGCTGGGGCACTCGTTGCCCACAGTCGTGCAAGAGATGGCGAAGCGCGACATGGTTTGCAGCCTCAAAATCACTGATGCAACAGACACAACAGCAGATTCTGCAAAGCACAAGTGCAAGCCTTGTATCGTGGGCAAGGCAAAGTGCAAGACGTTTGAAGATGGACAACAGCTGGTTAAGAACCTGCTTGAGGTCGTACAGAGTGATGTGTGCAAACCGATCAAGATGCCGTCCATTGGGGGCACGCGATACTTTGTCACCTTCATCGATGATTGTAGCAGAAAACTCTACGTCTACTTTATGAAGCGGAAGAGTGATGTGCTGGACCGGTTGAAGAAGTATGACGCAGTGATGGAGAGACAGACTAGCCACAAGGTCAGAGCGCTATGCAGCGACAATGGCGGCGAGTATGTGGGCTGCGGAGGGTGGCTAAAGGAGCAGGGGATTGAGTGGCAGCCAACCACTCTGTACATGCCTCAATCTAGTGGCATGGAAGAGCGTATGAACCAGACAATTCTCACCATGGCACGGACAATACTCGTGGATGCAAAGTTGCCACAGAGTCTGTGGACCGACGCCATGAGCATGGCGTGCTACATCACCAACCTCACCCCAACGGCAGTGCTGAAAGGGAAAGGCGGCTGGAAGACGCCACAGGAGGAGTGGAGCGGGCGCAAACCAAGCGTGGTGCACCTGAAGGCGTTTGGGTACAAGGCGCACGCGTTGGTGCAGGCCACGCAAAGAAAAGACTCCAAACTGGACCTGGTGCAAAGGCGTACGCGTTTGTTGGGTATGAGAGTGCGCTCAAGGTGTACCACCTCTTTGATCCAGGGATGCAGGACTTCCTCACCAGCCATGACGTCACGTTTGATGAGCAGCAGAGCTACTGCAGCAGCAACAACATCGACGCAGCGCAATCTCCAAAGCAGGGGGAATGGTTCCAACTCCTTGAACGTGAGGAGGAGCCGGTGGCTGCACAGGTCGATGCCTCGGAGGACGACGGTGCAGGAGCGCAGCAGGGCAGTGCAGCAGGTTCAGGTGCCGCTGGAACGCAAGACACAGCAGCTGACGCGGGGGAGCCCGTGGCCGAGGACAACGTTGCAGCAGAGCAGCAGCAAGACCATCAGCCAGCGTCGTCAAGGTCACCGCGTTGCAGCCGGAGGCAGCAGAATACATCAAAGTGGTACGACACGAGCACGGGCCGCTGGGTCGGCATGGCGCGGTGCACGATGGCAGCCGCAACGGAGCTGACAACCGTGCAAGAGGCACTTGCACGGCCTGAGTACAAAGACCTTCTATACATAGTGGCACGGTGTGGCCATCATGCTCAATGACCAACCAAAGTAGGCATATATCACTAGCCATGACCAAAGAATTTCACTATGTGTGGTCAATGTTGACAACTCATAATATGAGTCACAAATGGTCATAGGGAGAAACAATGGTTTGGGAATACTAGTTTTGAATAACAAGTACAACGAACTTTAACACGTAGTGGTACGGTATGGCTCCCATGCACAACGACCCACCAAAGTAGGCATACGTGAGTGACCATGACCAAAGAATTTCACTGTGTGGTCAACGTTGATAGCTCATGATACGAGTCACAAATGGTCAGAGGGGAGAACAATGGTTTGAGAATACTACGTTTTTTTCTAGCAAGTACAAAGTCCTTCAATAAATAGTTACATGGTGTGGCCATCATGCACAATGACCAACCAAAGTAGGCATATGTCACTCACCATGACCAAAGAATTTCACTATGTGTGGTCAACGTTGACAACTCATAATACAATAAAAAAATGGTCAGAGGGGGAAAGAATGGTTCAAGAATACTAGTTGTCAACTAGCAAGTATAAATATCCTGAATACGTAGTGGCATGGTGTGGCTACAATGTACAATGACCGACCAAAGTAGGCATATGTCAGTGACCATGACCAACGAATTTCACTATGAGTGGTCAACATTTACAACTCATAGTACCAGTCACAAATATTCAGAGGAGGAAACAATGGTTTGGGAACACTAGTTGTTGACTAACAAGTACAAAGACCTTGAATAAGTAGTGGCACAGTGTGGCTACCATGTACAATGACCAACTAAAGTAGGCATATGTCACTGACCATGAGCAAAGAATTTCACTGCGTGGTCAACGTTGCCACATCACAATACGAGTCACAAATGGCCATAGGGGGAAACAATGGCTTGGGAATACTAGTCATTGACTAGACCTTCAATAAGTAGTGGCAAGGTGTGGTTACCATGCACGATGAACAACCAAAGGAGGCAGATTTTATTGTTGGAAATAAAATCTGACCAGAAAAATTCCTTCAAAATTTATCCAACCTCTCAATAGCAGTTCAGGTCCTGAACGAAACCAACCTGAAAAACGGCTCTTGGATACTACCCATTGAGACCAAAGGGTCAAGGTATCCCTTAACTATGGGACATGTGTCACTCGCGTTCGGCTAGAGGAAAGAAGCCGTTTATTTGCCATTTTGTCCTGTTCTGTCCATATATACCAAGGACGCTTATTCCCTTGAGTTTTAACCTAGAACAGTCTTTGCTTCCTGGTTGCCTTTGGTTCTATGGCTGCACTTCCGTGTCTTTTCTCTGCTCACCCAACGCTCCTTCTTTCATCGTCACCCACTTTCCGCACTCAGCTTCACATCTATTCGCCCTGTCACTCTCAATTGTTTGCTTAGCTCTTCTCAGGACCTCTTGTATCCCATCAAGCTGCACATCTCATTGTTCTCTCACTGATCTCCTTTCTGCCTCTCAAGTCTACCTCAACCTGCAACGCCTATATTCTTTCCTCCATGACTAACTTCGCGCAATGCTCTCTGCTTTTTTCAGCACAATCATGTCTGTCAAATCGCTCTGGTTCTACCAGCTCCTTCTGCCACTTCCTCCTCCCGCTTCATTATTTTGACATGGTATCAGAGCCACAGGTGACATCGCCTGGTTCCTCCTGACCACGTCATCACTTCCTCGCTTCCACAGCCGCCGCTCCTCACCTTTTAGCGTTGTCAGCAGCTGACATCAGCAGTGTCAACTCAACTTCTTCTCCAGCTATGGGGACTTCTTGACTGTCGCGACCAAGCCTGCGTTCAACTCTACGCCCGTGGCAACATCCAACGACTCTCCAACCACCAGCAGCCGCAAGTAGCTCTTGAGTCACCCTCTATTACCACCTTTCGTTGAAGCTTCCTGCCACTCTTCCTCGCTCCTCCAAATATCAGTTCTGTCCACCACCAACCACCAACAACTGCCACTGCAAAAAATTGTCTGCTCGCTCTCCACCCTTGTCTTCCCAACTGTACCACTACTCACGTGACCTTGTCACCAAGGGTGTTGTGGAGGTGGAGCACGTCGCAAAAAAGAAAATGCTCGCAGACTTCTTCACAAAGCCGCTAGATAGAGACTTGCATGTTGCAGGTGCTCGAGGAGTCGGCATGGTGGATGCAAGAGATGAGAACTAAAGACCAAGAAAATGATGTGCAAAAACGCAACACAAAGCTACGGGTTCATGCGCAAGAAAAATACCACAACAGGTGGCCTATGGTGCAAGGGAGAGATTGATGTTCTTTTATGTCCCATGCCCACTGCTATGGCTTAACGGACAGGATGGACATGCACTGCTCCCTTGGAGTAAGTCCCCCAAACCTTGTCTGTGGTGCATGTCCAAGCGCGACACCAGAAGTGTAGCGCAACGGAAAGCGTGTTGGACTTAGGGACAAGAGGTCCTGCGATCAAGCCTTGATGTGCGCAGGAAGGTTTTTTACCTTCCTGCACAGGGGAAGTTACTTGGACATTTCTTCATGCATGAGGAGAATGTGCCACTTGGCGGTCAGTGGATGCGCCAATTGGCAAGCTGGTAAGGTGGTGTGGAGTGGACACCCCAAAAGTGCCACTACCCACACACCATAGAAGTCAGGCCTAGGACTATATGTACTAGGCTCATTCCTCATTCTAGTCACACAATCTGGCCTTAGATGCTCCTCACAGAGTTGTCAAACTAAGGAACAGTATAAAGAAGTCACTGTTTGGTCTAAGCCCCAAGAGTTAATCTTTGACTAGCATCTCGCACGAAAGTGACCAAGTGTTAAGTGGACACAGTTGCTAGTAAGTGATTGCCTAGGAACTGCTCAGTGTAGAACTGTGATCCAAAGGGTGATATCTTCTCCTAGCTGAAATGCTAAGAGCGGACAGCAGGTGCTATTGTGTCGGCCCTGTTTTCTAGTCCGTTTGCCTCAGGCCGGTTGACACATTTGTGATTGTTATTAAATGTTGTCAAGGCTGACCAAACATAGAAATTCTTTGGTCATGGTCAGTTACACATGCCTACTTTTGTTGGTCATTGTGCATGGTATCCATATTGGGGCACTACTTATTGGAAGTCTTTGTACTTACTAGTTGAGAAATAGAATTCTCAAACCATTTTTTCCTCCTCTAAACATTTGAGACTCGTATTATGGGTTGTCAACATTGACCACACACAGTGAAATTCTTTGGTCATGGTCAGTGACATATGCCTTCTTCGGTTGGTCATTGTGCATGGTAGCCACACCGTGTCACTACTTTTTGAAGGTCTTTGTATTCTTTAGATGAAAACTAGTATTCCCTAGCCATTGTTTCCCCCTATGACTATTTGTGACTTGTATTATGAGCTGTTAACATTGACCACACATGGTGACATTGTTTGGTAATGACCAGTGACATATGCCTACTTTGGTTGATCTTTGTGCATGATATCCACACCGTCCGGCTACTTGTTGAAGTTCTTTGAACTTGCAGGTCAATACCTAGGATTCCCAAACCTACGTTTCCCCCTCTTTCCATTTGTAACTCTTACAATGAGTTCTCAACGTTGACCACATATAGTGAAATCATTTGGCCATGTTCAGCGCGGTATGCCTACTTTGGTTGGTCATTGTTCATGGTAGCCACACCTAGCCACTTCTTGTTGAAGGTATTTGTACTTTCTATCTGATAGATAGTATTCCCAAACCATTGTTTCCTCCTCTGACCATTTGTGATTTGTACTATGAGCTGTCAACGTTGACCACACATAGTGAAATTCTGAGGTCATGGTCAGTGACACACGCCTTCTTCGGTTGGTCATTGTGCATGGTGGCCATGCGGTGACAATACTTAATGAAGGTCTGTGTTCTTGCTATTCAAGAACTAGTATTCCCAAGCCATTGTTACCCATTCAGACCATGTGTGTTATGAGTGATCAACATTGACCACACAAAGTGACATACGTTTGGTCATGGTCAGTGATGTATGCCTTATTTGGTTGGTCATTGTGCTTGGTAGCCACACCTTACCAGTAGTTATTGAAGGCCTTTGTACTTGCTAGTTCATAACTAGTATTCCCAAACCATTGTTTCCCCCTCTGACCATTTGTGACTTGTATCACGAGTTGTTAACATCGACCACACATAGTGAAATTCTTTGGTCATGATCAGTTACATATACCTACTTTGGTTGGTCATTGGGCATGGTAGCCTCATCATGCCACTACTCATTGAAGGTCTTTGTACATTCTAGTTGATACCTAGTGTTCTGAAACCATTGTTTCCCCCTCTGACCATTTGTGAATTGTGTTATGAGTTGTTAACATTGACCAACTATAGTGAATTTTTTAGGTCATGATCAGTGATACATTCCTCCTCTGGTTGGTCATCGTGCATGATAGTCACACCGTGCCACTACTTATTTCAGGTCTTTCTACTTGCTAGTTGATAACTAGTATTCCCAAACCATTGGTTCCCCCTCTGACCATTTGTGCCTTGTATCATGATTTGTCAACATTAACCACACATAATGAAATTGGTTGGTCATGGTCAGTTACATATGCATACATTGATTTTTCATTGTGCATGGTAGCCACACCTTGTCAATATGTATTGGAAGTTTTTGTACTTGCTAGTCATTGAATACTCTTCCCATACCATTCTATGCCCCTCTGACTATTTGTGACTCGTATCATTAGTTGTCAAGGTTGACCCCACATAGTAAAATTCTTTGGTCATGGTCAGTGACATATGCTTACTTTGATTGGTCATTAAGTGTGGTAGCCAGACCGTGCGACTACTTATTGAAGGCATTTGTACTTTCTATTCAATAACTAGTATTCTAACCCATTTTTTCTCCCTTTCACCATGTGTGACTTTTGTTATGAGTTGTCAACGTTGACCACATCTAGTGAAATTCTCTGGTCATGGTCACTGACATATGCCTACTTTGGTTGGTCATTGTGCAAGGTAGCCACACCGTGCCACTACTTATTGAAGGTATCCGTACTTAGTATTTGATAAATATTATTTCCGAACCATTTTTCCCCCCTCTAAAAATTTGAGACTCGTGTTATGGGTTTTCAACATTGACCACACACAACGAAATTCTTTTGGTCATGGTCAGTGACATATTCCTTCTTTGGTTGGTGATTGTGCATGTTACCCACACCGTGCCACTTCTTATTGAAGTTCTTTGTACTTTGTATTTAATAACTAGTATTACCTAGCCATTTCCCCCCCCTCTGACCATTTTCTACTCGAATCATTAGTTGTGAAAATTGACCACACATGGTGACATTGTTTGGTCATGGTCAGTGACATATGCCTACTTTGGTTGGTCATTGTGCATGATATCCACATCGTGCCACTACTTCTTGAAGGTCTTTGAACTTTCTAGTCATTACCTTCTATTCCCAAACCATTGTTTTACCCGCTGACGATTTGTGACTCGTACTATTTGTTCTCAACGTTGACCACATATTGTGAAATCATTTGGTCATGGTCAATGCTGTATGCCTATTTTGATTTGCCATTGTGCATGGTAGCCACACTGTGCCAGTTCTTGTCTAAGTTATATGTACTTGCTAGTTGATAAATAGTATTCCCAAAACATTGTTTCCCCCTCTGACCATTTGGGACTCCTATTATAAGTTGTCAGCGTTGACCACACGTAGTGAAATTCTTAGGCCATGGTCAGTGACACATGCCTTCTTTGGTTGGTCATTGTGCATGGTAGCCACGCCATACCACAAATCATTGAAGTTTTTATTTTTATTTTTAAGTCAACTATTAGTATTCCCAAGCTATTGTTTTCCCTTCTGATCATTTGTGACTCATGTTATTAGTGATCAAAGGTGACCACACAGTGACATTCATTTGGTAATCGTGAGTGACATATTCCTATTTTGGTTGGTCATTGTGCATGGTAGCCACACCTTGCCACTAGTTATTGAAGGTATTATTACTTGCTAGTCGATAACTAGAATTCCCAAACCAATTTTCCCCCTCTGACCATTTTTGACTTGTTTTGTGAGTTTTCAAATTTGACCACACACACTGAAATTCTTTGGTCATGATCAGTGGCATATGCCTACTTTGGTTGGTCATTCTGCATGGTAGCCACACCGTGCCACTACTTATTAAAGGTATTTTTACATGCTAGTCGATAGCTAGTGTTCACAAACCATTGTTTCCTCCTCTGATCATTTTTGACTTGTGTTATGAGTTGTCAACATTGACCACCCATAGTCAAATTCTTCGGTCATGGACAGCGACATGCCTCCTTTGCTTGGTCATTGTGCATGGTAGCCACACCGTGCCACTACTTATTGAAGGTCTTTGTACTTGCTAGTACATAACTAGCATTCCCAAACCATTGTTTCCCCCTTTAACCATTTGTAACTCGTGTAATGAGTGGTCAACATTGACCACGCACAGTGAAACTCTTTGGTCATGGTCAGTGACATATGCCTACTTTGGTTGGTCATTGTGTATAGTAGCCACACCGTGCCACTACTTATTGAAGGTTTTTGTACTTGCTAGTGGATTACTGGTATTCCCAATCCATTTCCCCCCCTTGTACCATTTGTGACTCATTTTATGAGCTGTCAACATTGACCACACAGTGAAATTCTTTGGTCATGGTCACTGACATATGCCTACTTTGGGTCGTCATTGTGCATGGTAGCCGGACCGTGCCGCTAATTCTTAACGGTCTTTGTACTTGCCAGTCAATTAATAGTATTTCCAAATCATTGTTTTCCCCTCTGATCATTTGTGACTCATGTTAAGAGTTGTCAACGTTGACCACACAGTGAAATTCTTTAGTCATGGTCAGTGACATATGCCTACTTTGGTTGGTCATAGTGCATTGTAGCCATACCGTGCCACTAAACAGTGAAGGTCTTTGTAGTTTCTGGTGGATAACTAGTATTTCCAAACCATTGTTTTACCCTCTGACCATTTGTGACTCGTGTTATGAGTTGTCAATGTTGACCACACACAATGAAATTTTTTGGTCATGGTCGGTAACATATGCATAGTTTGGTTGGTCATTGTGAATGGTAGCCACAGCTTGGGGGAGGGGGGGGGGTCCAAGATAGACTAAATGATTTTAAGTTAAAACTAGAAGATTTGTGCGCATGGACTAATTAGTGAGTCGCCAGTGGGAGCTGTTGAAGTCCAAGTAATGACTAGATCGTTATGGTCTGTTTTTCCACGCCAAACGAGTTACAAACTAAAGTCCATAACTAATCAATCCATAGTAATGCTGTACTGAGGAAGTGAATGTTGGACCACCACTAAACACGTGCTACACGTGTCCTGTCGATCCTGTCGCACCGTCGAAGTGCAACGGGTTGCACGTAGTCCCGCTAACTGTCTGTTGCTGTTGAATACAGTGGTTTTTATTTGTGTATGTGTTATGGAGCTGCCATGGATCACGTACGTTACAGAGCAGCAGCACGCTGTGCACTCGTCCGATACCTGCGAGACATTAACGTGAGGGTTATGTGCCTCATCAGGGAGCTCATTGGTTTTCTCATTCTACGTATTCTCTCTCAGCTCATGCGACGTCGAATGCATGATGGAATTTCCGCGGAGCTGATTGGCTAGCCGAGCTTTGGCGGGGACACCCATTGAGGCCGTACAACATGTCCCGAATGACAGTGGGCATGTTGTGTGGCATCCATGATGTCCTCACCACGCGCGGGGTCTTGGGGAGCACACAAGTGAGGTCGGATGAGAAACTATTCATCTACCTCCAATGTGTTTGCCACACCATGTCCGTCCGTCCGCTGACGGAGCGGTTTCAACGTGCTCCTGTGATTCTTTTCCGTGTGCTTCCAGAAGTCATGCAGGCGCTTCGGGACCCTGCACCCGCGGTTATCTTGCAGCCTCGCGGAGATGACCCTCCATACTCTGCGTAGGAGAACCGTCGAGATTACCTCCCATACTTTGCCGATTGTGTGGGCGCCATTGATGGAATCCACGTGCAAACCATTGTCAACCACGACCACAGGATCGCGTACATCAACCGTCATTCACAGGTCTCACAAAACGTCTTTGCAGTGTGCACTCCTGTCCTGAATTCTTATTTTGCCACAGTTGGATGGGAAGGATCCGTGCATGACGCCAGGATGTTTGCAGATGCTATGCGGCGTGGATATCGGCTTCCGCTTGGCAATTTTGTTTTAGCAGACACTGCCTTTCCTGAAGGATTCAGCCTCATGCCCCCTTTTGTGGGGTCCGTTATCATCTGCAAGAATTTGGTCCAGGTGCTCTGCGATCATGCAATGCAGAGGAGCTTTTCAACATCCGACATGCCTCCACACGATCCTGCATTGAACGCGTGTTTGGAATCGTAAAGGTGCTGTTTAGAATTATACAAGGACTACCAGAGTATGAGATTTATTCCAAGAGTAGTCTTGTTCTATTGTGCTTCATCATGCATAATCTTATTCAGGTGAAGCAGGAAGTTGCATACCCTGGGTGGACAGATCATGTCTCGCAAAACAATGCATCAGCAGTTCCGACACGTGTGAGACCTCCTGGACAAAAACATGGAGATGCATGTATAAGGGCACGTCGTCATGATGTTTCTTCGGCTATGTGGGCTGATTATGTTTCCAACAGTGATGAAGAATAAAACTCCATGTGCGACTTCTCATGTTCTATATCTCAAGTACACATGTACTACAACATACATGTGCGACTTCTCATTTTCACTACCACAATTACAAATTCAAAGGGAAATTGGAGGAAAAAAATGATTTTAAATATTGTACGATACAACAGAAGTACAAATAGAGAAAGCAAAACGGTCCTAAGGTTCCAAATCCTTGTCGGCAGCGAGGTCAGCATCACCACCCTGTCCTTCCTGTTGAATATGTTTGCCCCTTGTTCAGTCTTGTACGACGGATCAGGAATGATCTGCCCCTTGTGGAGGTATGACCCCTGGATTTGTTGTAGGGTGACTCAACTATGCTCTCTCTTATGTGAGATATGACCTGTGAGTACACCATGTAGGTGAGTGGTTAACTTGGCCATTTTGTTGATTTGGCCAAGTGAGAGGTCATGAGCTCGATCCTGGCTCCATGCACATCTTGGTTGTTTTAGAAGCTTCCAAGAAAGAAATTCCATTGCTTCTGGGAAGCAACACGGCTGATCAGTCACCTTGGCACAAGGATTCTTATGTGTCAAGCCCACAGCGCAAGTCTCTTGGTGATGTGGCAGGGTCAAGCCACTTCTTAGGAATGTGCTTTTGAGTTCTAGGACTGGACAGACAGCTATAAAAGGACTTGTCTTGCATGCTGATCAATTAACCCTTGCTTGATGCTCTCTTGTGTATTGAAGACTTGAGCTCTTCTTGTGATGTAATGCTAAGGCGTTAGTACTCTTGAAGGTGAAGTGTATGCCTGATTAAGTTTGGGGTGCACGACACATACCTGCAAAGGAAGAAGGTGTAAAAACCTTTGTGAGATTTTTTGGTTTCGCGGATTCTCTGCCGGAGGTGGTTAGCTCAGTAGCTAACACTTCCTGCATGTCACCCTGCGCGGTCTCACGCTCCCAGGCCCTTGACATCGTCCTCCTCCTCTTCACCCTCCTCCTCCTCCGTGTCACCCTCCTCCTCCTCGTTACCTGCATCCTCTGCGTCAGCATGCTAATCATGCCCTGTTGTGTGTCCTCGTTTGCCAGCCTCAGCAGGGTCACGTCCTTGTCAGGCACCTACCAATTTTTTTCCAAGCCCTCCACATGTGTCGGCGGTTGCGTTGCTTGCCACGGGTAGTATGGATATTGGAGCAGCTTGGTCGGCCGTTTGACTCCCGGTGTCTTTCATGTCATCCACCGCCACGTCAGGAGCAGGATTCACCACCAGTGCAGGACCTTCATCCCGCACGCGCCAGTATTACTCCATGTGCTCCTCGTCCTACAGCAGTGGTAAAGGCACATATCCTCCGCACTCTTATGCTGCCTGGCTGTTGCCCGCCAATGGCGTGTGGTTGAACTTGTCGGCGGCGACAGGCTCCAATGGCGCTGGTGCATATGGCCTCTGACATTGACGGGCCGCTTTGTTCATCTCACGCATGTTGTTGCGGAGCCTGAACTGACGTCCATTGATTGGAAGGGAACTTGTGGGCACGTGTGGCAGAGTTGGCACGGAGAAGGGTGCACCAAGAGGGAAGGAAGCGGAAGAGGAGGAGGTAGCGAAGTGAAGATGGTTGGGAACCATGGTCGGAAGTGGAGAAAACATTCAAGGATGTGAGTCTGGTGGCCCCAGCCTTGTACCCTTGCATGCACTGCCAACAAGCAAGCTGCAATGCGGGCACCGAGGTCAAGCCGCCGGTCCGCTGTTCGAAACGACAAGCTGCATCTTTGAATGTTCAAATTCAAACGTCAAGTTTTCTGAAGTTTACTTAAGCGAGATGCCACAATCCACAACGAACATTTTGATAAGTTAAAAGCGTCAAAATACCTCTAAAACTCTGACTGTTTAGTCTTAGTCTGAGGTGCTTTGGTCATTTAGTCAATTAATTTGAACTAATTAGTCAATAACCTGAGCTATGACTATTGTGTCGATCCTAACTAGGGTGTCGCAAACTCATCGCAAAGCAGACGGCCGGTACGCGACAAAGACAACTGACCTCGTGAGAGCTCGCAAGTCTTGGTCCTGCTTGATCAGGATAAACAACAAACCATTTATTCCATTTTGGAACCGCCCCCTTGTCAATACTGATTGAAGTTCTTTGTATTTGCTACTAGATAAATTGTATTCCCAAACCATTGTATCCCCCTCTGACCATTTGTGACTCGTATTATGAGTTTTCAACGTTGACCACAAAGTGAAATTCCTTGGTCATGGTCACTCACATATGCCTACTTTGGTTGGTCATTGTGCGCGGTAGCCACACCGTGCCACTGCTCATCGAAGGTCATTGTACTTGCTAATCAATACCTAGTATTTCCAAACCATTTTTTCTCCATCTAAAAACTTGTGACTCGTATTATGGGTTGTCAACGTTGACCACACATAGTGAAATTCTTTGGTCATGGTCAGTGTCATATGCCTTCTTTGGTTGGTCATTGTGCATGGTAGCCACACCGTGCCACTTCTTGTTGAAGGTTTTTGTACTTGCTAGTCAATAACCAATAATCCCAAACCATTGTCCCCCCCTCTGACCGTTTGTGTCTCGTATTATGAGTTGTCAATGTTGACCACACATAGTGAAATGTCATGATCAGTGACATATGCCTACTTTGATTGGTCATTGTGCATGGTAGTCACACCGTGCCACTACTTACTGAAGGTCTTTGCACATGCTATTCAATACCATTAATTCCTCCTCTGACCATTTGTGACTCGTGTTAAGAGCTGTCAACGTTGACAACATATAGTGGAATTGTTTGGTCATGGTCAGTTACTTATGCATACTTTCTTTGGTAACTATGCATAGTAGCCACACTGTGCCACTACTTATTGAAGGTATTTTCACTTGCTAGTTGATGAACAGAATTCCCAAACCATTGTATCTCTCTCGGAATATTTCTGACTTGCATAAGAAATTGTCAACATTGACCACCCGTAGTGAAATTCTTTGGTCATGGTCAGTTACACATGCCTCCTTTGGTTAGTAATTGTACATGGTAGCCACACTGTGCCACAACATATTGAAGGTATTTCTACTTGCTGGTTGATAAGTAGTATTCCCAAACCATTGTTTCCCCTCTGACCATTTGTGACTCGTAGAATGAGTTGTTAACATTGACCACACATAGTGAAATTCTTTGGTCATGGGCATTGACATATGCCTACTTTGGTTAGTCATTGTGCATGGTAGCCACACCATGCCAATACTTATTGAATGTATTTGTACTTGCTATTCAATAACTAGTATTCCTAAACCATTGTTTCCCTCTCCGACCATTTTTGACTCATGTTATAAGTTGTCAACGTTGACCACACATACTGAAATTCTTTGGTCACGGTCACTGAAACATGCCTACTTTGGTTAGTCATTGTGCACAGTAGCCACACTATGCCACTACGTATTGAAGTGGCAAGTACAAATACCTTCAATAAGTAAGTACAAATACTACTATTCATCCACTAGCAAGTACAAAGGGTCCTTGTACTTGCGAGTCGCTGAATTGTATTCCCAAACCATTGTTTCCCCCTCTGACTACTTGTGACTTGTATTATGATTTTTCAACATTGACTACACATAGTGAAACTCTTTTCGTCATGGTCAGTGACATGTGCCTTATTTGGTTGGTCATTGTGCACAGAAGCCACGCCAAGCAACAACTTATTGAAGGTCTTTATACTTGCTTGTTGATAACCAGTATTCCCAAACCATTTTCCCACCTCTGATCATTTGAAACTCCTTGTATGAGTTGTCAACGTTGACCACACGTAGTGAAATTCTTTGGTCATGGTCAGTGGCATATGCCTACTTTGGTTGGTCATTGTACATGGTAGCCACACCGTGCCACTTCTTATTGGAGGTCTTTGCACTTTCTAGTCAATAACTAGTATCTCCAAATCTTTGTTTCCCCCCTTTCACCATTTGTGACTCGTATTATGTGTCGTCAACGTTGACCACCCATAGTGAAATTCTTTTGACATGATCCTAGACATATGCCTTCTTTGGTTTATCATTGTGCATGGTATCCACATCGTTCCACCCATTATTTGATATCTTTGTACTTACAAGGCGATAACTAGTATTTCCAACCCAATGATTCCCCCTCTGACCATTTGTGACTCGTATTATGAGTCGTCAATGTTGACCACCCATCGTGAATATATTTGGCCATGGTCAGTGACATATGCCTACTTTGATTGGTCATTGTGCATCGTAGTCACACTGTACCACTATACATTGAATTTCTTTGTACTTGCTTATCAATACTAGTATTCCTAATCTATTGTTTCCCCCTCTCACCATTTGTGTCTCGTATGATGAGTTGTCAACGTTGACCCATCATACCAAAATTCTTTGGTCATGGTCAGTGATATATGCCTACTTTGGTCGGTCATTGTACATAGTAACCACACCGTGCCACCACTTATTGAAGGTATGTGTACTTTCTAGTCGATAACTAGTATTCCCAAACCATTGTTTTCCCCTCCGACCATTTGCGACTCGTATAATGAGTTGTCAACATTGACTTCACATAGTGAAATTCTTTGGTCATGCTCAGTGCTAAATGCCCACTTTGGTAGGTCATTGTGCATGGTAGCCATACCACTACTTATTGGAGGCCTTTGTACTTGCTATTGAATGAATGGTATTCACAAACCAATATTTCCCCCTCTGACCATTTGTAACTCGTGTTATGATTTGTCAATGTCGACACCACAGTGAAATTGTTTGGTCATGGTCAGTAACGTATGCCTACCTTAGTTGGTCATTATGCATGGTAGCCACACCATGCCACTCTTTATTGAAGGTCTTTGTACATGCTAGTCAATAACTAGAATTCCCGAACCATTTTTTCCCCCTCTGACCATTAATGATATGTATTATGAGTTGTCAATGTTGACCCATAACAGTGAAAATCTTTGGTCATTGTGTAAGCTAACCATACCGTGCCACTATGTATTGAAGGTCATTGTACTTGCTTGTCGATAACTAACATTCCCAAACCATTAATTCCCCCTCTGACCATTTGTGACTCGTACTATGAGTTTTCTTCATTGACCACGCATAGTCAAATGCTTCCGTCATGGTTGTTCATTGTGCATTGTAGCCACACTGTGCCACTACAAATTGAAGGTATTTGTACTTGCTAGTCAATAACTAGTATCCTGAACCCATTTTTTCCCCATTGACCATTTTTGACTCGTATTATGAGTTGTCAACGTTAACTACACAGTGAAATCATTTGGTCATGGTCAGTGACATATGCCTACTTTGGTTGGTCATTGTGCATGGAGGCCACACCGTGCCACTACGTATTGAAGGTTTTTGTACTTTCTAGTTCATAGATAATATTCCCAAACCATTGTTCCCCCCTCTGACCATTTGTGACTCGTATTATGAGTTGTCAATGTTGACCACAGGTAGTGAAATTCTTTGGTCATTGTCAGTGACATATGCTTACTTTGGTTGGTCATTGTGTAAGGTGGCTACACCGTGCCACTAAGTGTTGAAGGTCTTTGTACACACTAGTCGATAACTAGTAATCTCAAACCAGTATTTCCCCGTCGTTCCATTTGTGACTCATACTACGAGTTTTTAACGTTGACCGAACATAGTGAAAATCGTTGGTCATGGTCAGTTACATATGCCTACTTTGGTTGGTCATTTGCATGCTATCCACACCGAGCAACTACTTATAAAAGGTCTTTGTACTTGGTAGTCGATAAATAGTATCCAAAACCATTGCTTCCCCCTCTGACCATTTGTGTCTCGTCTTGAGTTGTCAATGTTGACCCCACATAGTGAAATTATTTGGTCATGGTCTGTGACATATGCCTTCATTGGTTGGTCATTATGCATGGTAGCCACACCGTGTCACTGATTATGTAAGGTCTTTGTGCTTTCTATTTGATACCTAGTATTCCCAAACCATGGTTTCCCCCTCTGGCCATTTGAGAATCGTATTATGAGTTGTCAACTTTGACCATCCATAGTGAAATTCTTTGGTCATGGTCAGTGACATATTCCCACTTTTCCTGGTCATTGTGCATGATAGCCACGTCGTGTCTCTAATTACTGAAGGCCTTTGAACTTGCTTGTTGATAACTAGTATTCCCAAACCATTATTTCCCCCTCTGACCATTTGTGACTCGTATTATGAGTTGTGAATGTTGACAACACATAGTGACACTCTTCGTTCATGGTCAATGACATATGCTGACCTTGGTTGGTCATTGTGTATGGTAGCCACACCGTGCCACTATTTATTGAAGGTCTTTGTACTCTAGTAAAAAAAACGTATTCCCAAAT
Organism: Penium margaritaceum; assembly: GCA_023375785.1. Taxonomy (NCBI): domain Eukaryota; kingdom Viridiplantae; phylum Streptophyta; class Zygnematophyceae; order Desmidiales; family Peniaceae; genus Penium; species Penium margaritaceum. The sequence goes on from SZWC01001561.1 coordinate 105,361, forward strand.
CATCGTTTGCCCCTCGGACCATTTGTGACTCTTGTTATTTGTTGTCAACGTCGACCCATTATAGTGAAATTCTTTCGTCATGGTGAGTGACATATGCCTATTTTGGTTGGTCATTGTGCATGGAAGACACACTGTGATACTAATTATTGGATGTATTTTTCCTTGCTTTTCAATGACTAGTTTATCCAAACCATTATTTCTCCCTCTGAACTTTTGTGACTTGTACTATGAGTTGTCAACTTTGACCACCCATAGTAAGATTCTTTGGTCATGGTCAGTGACATATGCCCACTTGGGCTGGGCATTGTTCATGGTAGACACACGGTGCCAATACTTACTGAAGGTCTTTGTACTTGGTAGTTGATAACTAGTATATTCAAACCATTATTTCCCCCACTGACCGTTTTTGACCCATATCATGAGTTTTCAATGTTGCCAACAAACAGTGAAATTCTATGGTCATGGTCAGTGACATATTCCTACGTTGGTTGGTCATTGTGCATGGTAGCCACACTGTGCAACTAGGTTTTGAAGGTCTACGTACTTCCTAGTCAATAACTAGTATTCCCAAACCATTGTTTCTCCCTATGACCATTTTGACTTGCATTATGAGTTGTCAACATTCACCACACATAGCGAAATTCTTTGGTCATGGTCCATGACATATGCCTACATTGTTCGGTCATTATGCATGGTAGCCACACCGTCCCACTACTTATTGAAGGTCTTTGTACTTGATAGTTGATAACTAGTATTCCCAAACAAGTGTTTCCCCCTCTGACTCTTTGTGACTCGTATTATGAGTTGTCAACATTGACCACACATAGTGAAAATCTTTGGTCATGCTCAGTGAAATACTCCTTCTTTGGTTGATCATTGTGCATTGTAGCCACACAGTGCCACTACTTATTGAAGGTCTTTGTACTTTCTAGTTGATGAATAGTATTCCCAAACCATTGATTCTCCCCCTGACCATTTGTGACTCGTATTATGAGCTGTTAATGTCGACGACACATAGTGAAATTTTGTGGTCATGGTCAGTGACATGTGCCTACTTTGGCTGGTTATTGTGCATGGTAGCTACACCGTGCCACAACTAATTTAATGTCTTTGTAATGTGTAGTTGATAAGTAGTATTTTCATACCATTGTTTCCTCCTCTGACCATTTGTGACTCATGTTGTCTATTGTCAACGTTACCCCAACATAGTGAAGTTATTTCTCATGGTCAGTGAAACATGCCTAATTTGGTTGGTCATTGTGCATGGTAGACACACGGTGCCACTAGTCATTGAAGGTCTTTGTACTTTCCAGTCAATAACTAGTCTTCCCAAAGCATTGTTTCCCCCTCTGATCACTTGTGACTCACATTCTGAGTTGTTAACATTGACCACACATTGTGAAATTCTGTGGTCATGGTCAGTGACGTATGCCTGCTTTGGTTGGTGATTGTGCATGGTAGCCACACCATGCCAATTCTTACTGAGGGACTTTGTACTTTCTAGTCCACAAATTGTATTTCCAAACCATTTTTTCCCCCTCTGACCATTGTGACTTGTATTATGAGTTGTCAACGATGACCACAGGCTGTGAAATTTTCTTTTCATGGTCAGTGACATATGTCTACTTCAGTTTATCATTCTGCATGGTAGCCTCACCGTGCCTCTACGTATTGAAGGTCTTTGTACTTGCTAGTCAATAACAAGTATCTCCAAACCATTGTTCCCCCTCAGACCATTTGTGACTCTTGGTATGAGTTGCCAATGTTCACCACACACAGTGAAATTCTTTGGTCATGGTGGGCGACATATGCCTACTTTGGTTCCTCATTGTGCATGGTAGCCACACCTTTCCATTACCTAATAAAGATAGTTTTTATTTCTAGACAATACATAATGTTAAAAACAATGTTTCTTCCTCTGAACAATTCTGACTCGAATCATGAGTTGTCAATGTTGACCACACATAGTGAAATTCTTTGGTCATGGTCAGTGACATATGCCTACTTTGGTTGGTCATTGTGCATGGAAGCCACACCGTTCCACTACGTCTTGAAGGTCTTTTAGTTGCTAGTCGATAACTAGTATTTCCAAACCATCATTTCTCACTTTGACCATTTGTGAATCATGTTATGAACTGTGAACGTTGATCACACATGTGAAATCCTTTGGTCATGGCCAATGACATATGCCTACTTTGGTTGGTCATTGTGCATGGTAGCCACACCATGCCACTACTTTTATGTAGTCTTTGTACTTGCTAGTCCATAGGAAAAATTCACAAACCCTTGATTCCCCCTCAGACCATTTGTGAACAGCTAATGAATGGTCAACATTAACCACACACAATGAAATTCTTTGGTCATGGTCAGTGGCATATGCCTACTTTGGTTGGTCATTGTCCACGGTACCCAAAATGTGCCACTTATTATTGAAGTTCTTTGTACTTGCTAGTCGATAAACAATATTTTCAAACCATTGTTTCACCCTGTAGCCATTTTTGGCGTTTGTTATGAGTTAGCATTGAACACACATAGTGAAATTCTTTGGTCATGGTTTATGACATATGCATACTTTGGTTCGTCATTGTGCATGGTAGCCACACCATGCCAATAATTATTGTAGGTCTGTGCACTTTCTCATTGATAATTAACATTCTCTAACCATTGTTTCCCCCTCCGACCATTTGTGACTTATGTTATGAATTGTCAACGTTAACCACACATAGTGAAATTCTTTGGTCATGGTCAGTGACATATGCCTACTTTGGTTGTTCATTGTGCATGGCAGCCACACGACGCCATTATTCATTGAAGGTATTTGTAATTGCTATTTGATCATTAGTATTCTGAAACTATTGTTTTCCCTTTTGACCATTTTCGACTCGTATTATGAGTTGTCAACGTTGACCACACATAGTGAAATTCTTTGGTCATGGTCAGTGACATATGCCTACTTTGGTTGGTCCTTGTGCACGGTATCCACATCGTGCCACTACTCATTGAAGGTCTTGGTACTTGGAAGTTAATAAAAAGTATTCCCAAACCATTGTTTCCCCCTCTGACATTTTTTGACTTGTGTTATGAGTTGTCAACGTTGACCACCCATACGAAATTCTTTGGTCATGGTCAGTGACATATGCCTACCTTTATTGGTCATTGTGCATGGTAGCCACACCTTGCCACTACAAATTCAAGGTCTTTGTACTTGCTAGTTCATACCTAGTATTCCCAATCCATTGTTTCCCCCTCTGACCATTTGTGATTCGTAGTATGAGTTTTCGACATTGACCATACATAGTGAAATTCTTGTGTCATGGTAAGTGACACATGCCTACTTTGGTTGGTCATTGTGCATGGTAGCTACACTTTACCACTACTTATTGAAGGTCTTGGTACATGCTAATTGATAAATAATGTTCCCAAACCTTTGTTTCCCAATCTTGCTATTTGTGACTCGTATTATCGGTTGTCAACGTTGACCACACACAGTGAAATTCTTAGGTCAAGGCCAGTGACATATGCATACCCTACTGCTTCATGATTTTGAATTTTGAAATAGTTTTTGGGGTGTAGTCTTCATTCTCCCTCTTTGTTCATTATTGTTTTGTATTTGTTTTGGGCAAAACTAGTTCATTATGTTGTCTTCATTTCTTTTTTTTCTCTGCATGCAATCCGCCTGATTCATCTTTTACAGCAAAGGATTTCTGGTGTCAGTGCCATGTCGACACTTGAAATCGAGCGATCGGGTAAACCTCGCAGGTTGACGCGATCGCACTTTGGATTCTCTTTGATACCAAGGGTCGAAAAATAATGGGGCAATTGATGTAATGTATTCATTTTCTACACAAGAGTATAATTTTTGTAGCCAAATAAAAGAAATCATCGTCCCTGCAATTAAACATTACAATGAAGAAGTAGTAGGGTACTTTGGTTGGTCATTGTGCATGGTAGACACACTGTGCCACTAATTATTGAAGGTCTTTGTAATTTCCTGCTGATAACTAGTATTCTCAAACCATTTTCCACCCCTCAGACCATTTGTGACCCATACTATGAGTTGGCAATATTTGCCACACATAAGTTTGATTCTTTGGTCATGGTCAGTGACACATGCCTTCTTTGGTCGGTCATTGTGCATTATAGCCACACCGTGTCACTAACTATTGAAGGCCTTTGTACTTGCTAGCTGGTACCTAGTATTTCCAAACCATTGTTTCCCTCTCTGACCACTTGTGACTTGTATTATGAGTTGTCAACGTTGACGACACATAGTGAAATTCTTTGGTCATGGTCACTGACATATGCCTATTTTGGTTGGTCATCGTACATGGTATCCACACCGTGCCATTGCATATTGAAGTTCTTGTTATTTTGCAATCGATAATTAGTATTCCCAAACCATTTTTTCCCCATCTGACCATTTTTGACTTGTATTATGAGTTGTCAACGTGACCACCCATAGTGAAATTCTTTGGTCGTGGTCAGTGACATATACCTACTTTGGTTGGTCATTGTGCATGGTAGCTACACCGTGCCACCACGTATCGAAGGTCTTTGTACTTGCTATTTGATAACTAGTCCTCCCAACCCATTGATGATCCCTCTCAACATTTGTGACATGTATTATGAGTTATCAACGTTGAGCACACATTGTGAAATTCTTTGGTCATGGTCAGTGACATATGGCTGTTTTTGTTGGTCCTTTTGCATGGTAACCACACCGTTCTACTACTTATTGAAGGTCTTTATACATACTGGTTGATAACTAGTGTTCACAAACCATTGTTTCCCCCTCTGACCATTTGTGACTCGTATTATGAGTTGGCAACGTTGACTACACATAGTGACATTCTTTGGTCATGGTCAATGAAGTATGCCTACTTTGGTTTGTCATTGAGCATGGTAACCACACTGTGCAACTACTTATTGAAGGTCTTTTTACCTGCTATTCATTAACTAGTACTCTCAAACTATTGTTTCCCCCTCTAATCATTTGTGACTCGTATTATGAGTTTTCAACGTTGACCACCCATAGTGAAATTCTTTGGTCATGATCAGTAACACATGCCTACTTTGGTTGGTCATTGTACATGTTAGCCACACTGTGCCACTATGTATTCAATGTCTTCCTACTTTCTATTAGATAACAAGTATTCCTAAATCATTGTTTCCCCATCCGACCATTTGTGACTTTTATTGTGAGTTGTCAACGTTCACCACACATAGTGCAATTCTTTGGTCATGGTCAGTGACATATGCATACTTTGGTTGGTCACTGTGCATGATATCCACACTGTGCCACTACTTGTTGAAGGTATTTGTACTTTCTACTTGATAACTAGTACTTCCAAATTACTGTTTCCCCCTCTGAACAACTGTGACTCGTATTTTGAGTTGTTAACGTTGACCGTCCATAGTGAAATTCTTTGGTCATGGTGAGTGCCTATCAGAATAATGAAGCAGGAGGAGGAAGTGAAAGCAGGATCTTGTAGAACCAGATCGACTGGACAGATATGAATGTGCTGATGAAAGCAGAGAGAATTGCAGGGAGTTAGTCGTGGAGGCATGAATAGAGGTGTTACAGGTTAAGGTAGATTTGAGAGGCAGAAGGGAGATCTGTGAGAGAAGGATGAGATGTGCAGCCTTTTTGGATATCAGAGGTCCTGAGAAGAGCTAAGCAAGGATTGAGAGTAAGAGAGAAAAGAGGTGTGAAGCCGAGTGCAGAAAGTGGATGGCAATGAAAGAAGGAGCGTTGGGCGAGCAGAGCAAAGACTCGATGGTGAATCCGCAGAACCAAAGTTGAATAGAATGAAAAGACTTTCCTGGTTCAAAACACGAGGGAATGAACATGGTTGGTATATATGGAAAGAACAGGAAAAGGTGGCAAAGCAATGGCTTCTTTCCACTAGCCAAATGCCGGTGACACATGTCACATTATTAGGGAATACCTTGACCGTTCGTTCTCAACAGGTAGGCTCCAAGAGCCGTTTCTCAGGTTGGTTTGTTCCAGGACCTGAACCGTTGTTTAGAGCGTGGAAGTATTCCGAGGAACTTTGTTTGGTCAGATTCTATTTTCAACATCCCCCGTGAATCTACCAAGGTTGGAAAAGATCACCTCTTGTACTAGTGGTAGTATCCATCCTCCTACATGGGTGAGCGTTCTACTCCACAGTGCATAAGCAGATTGTTCCACATTTTCCCAAGGTCAGCAAGGAACTTATCGACCAGCAAATGCAGTTTCCGTCCAAGGACTCGCTTGAGTCCTTCCCTCATGTCTTGGTTGATTTGACCCTCGTAGTGGGTTACTGTTTCGTCAGAAACCTTTGGCCCCAGATAGGTCAGTTTTCTAAGAAGTGCATGTATGATCCCGAAGCCGTGCAGAAGTTCAGGGTCCAAGGCCTTGTAGACCTGGAGTGCCCAGTCTTGTGCTGTGGAGGTGGAAGATTTGTGTCAAAGAACTCGTAGTCTTCCAGTGAGGTTTGGGAAGCTGTTGTTGTTCTGACACATAGTTGTAATCTAATTTTTTCTCTAGGCTTTTTGCAGAATTTGATGCCACAGTTCAGGGATGGATTTGGTCTTCAGTTGGTGATAAATGTAAGAAGAATGGAGGCGCTCCCAAAGTAGATGGTAGACGCTGAAAAATGTTTCGTCATAATCTGGAATGGAGCAATATGGCCAGCAGAGATGTTCGTAATGTCCAGTGAGGAGCTGCACCATATTGTACTGGTTGATAGAGGCCCGTCGTGCCAGAGTAGCACTTGATTTTTCCAGCCATCTTTCGCTAGCACAATACATGTATCCCAAGAGAGAGCCATGTGAAGATGCTGGAGGAGTAAGAGGGGTGGTAGGAGAGGAAGGAAGGCACTTTCACTGTACCACTCACAGAGGAGGCTCTGCCACAGGTGGTCCTTTGTGTCCTTGAAGGGAGGCTGAGAGAAGCTTGCTGTTTCAAAGTCTGAACTAGCGGAGTGACAGCTTGTTCCACTCGTTGGCTGAACACGGTCGAGCAGAAAGACGAGTGGTTTCCGGTACACCAGTAATAGAACTTCAGAGTTGCAAGGTTGTCTTGGCCTGGTATGAGAGATGGAGGATAATTAGCAAGTTGCCGCAGGGGTGAAACCACGTGCGCTGCTGGATGTAGAGGAGTAGGATGCGGCAAAATGAAGGAAAAGGCCAACGCGCCATGAAGAATCTTCTGTGGATGATGATGAGGAGGAAGCTGTTGGCGGATGATGGGTGCAGGGATGAGCCGCGTGCGGTGCGAGGAGGAATGGGCATGGGCGCAGGTCGCCGCAGTATTGGCAGCTCGACTGGACGGATCCTTGTGCTGAGCTGATGATGGAAGCGAAAGAATGATGGGGAATTGGACGTAGGGCCAGAACCACGTGCGCTGCTAGGTAGGGGAGTAGAATGCGGCAAGGGGGAGGCAAGAGCCGACGCGCCACAAGAAACCTGCTGCCGGCGTGGGTGCATGACACTGCGAGACCGGAAGCTGGCAAGTGAATATCCTTGTGCTGGCCACAGATGTGGAAGTTGCTGATGAAAGCGGATACTGATGATGAAATTTGGGTGCAGGGACGAGCCACGTGCGCTGCAAAGGGAAATCAGCGTGGGTGCAGGTCGCTGCAAAACTGGCGGTTTGACCGGGCGGATCCTTGTGCCGAGTGGATGATGATGATGAAGACAGCAAATTGATGAAGTTGAACAGCAGAAGGATGGCTGAGGATGACAATGTCCGAGGTGATGAAGTTGATGATAGCACAGGAGAGGAAAACAAAACTGATGAGATTGATGAAGCCAAATAGTAGATGATGATGGAGAGGAGGAGATGATGACGCGGCATATGCTGGCAAGGCAGGGAGCTTCTCTGACGTCAGGAGAGTGACGGCTTGTGCCCCCAGCTGGCCCGAGACCGGTGGGCAGGAAGACTGGTGGTGTCCGATGTCCTGACTCCGAGAGGATTTCTAATGCAGCAAGGGCGGTCTGAGACAAGCAGAGATGTCCGCGCTTTGTCAGGAGAGCGAAGACTTCTTCTCTAGTTGGCCCGAGACTGACGGGCAGGAAGACTGGAGGTGTCCGATGTTCTGTCAATGAGCAAACCTCTTCTGTTGCTGAGGACAAGGAGAAGGGGGCGCAAGAGGGTGGCTTGAAGAGATGATTCAGCAAAAGAAGAAGATTCTCAGTGGAGATACAGACAGATGTGGGTGATAACGCAGATGAAGGTGATGAAGAGAAAAAGGACGGATGCAGGATGGGAGGAGGACGGAGAACCAAGGGCGTTGAGGAAGGAGATATGACCCTGCCACTCGATCGCAGGAAGTCTGATCCTTCTAGACCTCCAAACCGAAGTCCCACGTGCCGAGTCTTTCTCAGGTAGAGAAAAATCCATTTCACAGCCTGCCAATGTTCTGGCCCAGGGTTGGCCACAAACCTGCTCACCTGGCCCACCGCATAAGCAATGTCAGGTCGCGTTCCCACCATCGCATACATCAAGCTCCTAACGACAGACTGGTACGGAATGTTTTGCATCTCCCTCCGGTCTGACTCATTGCTTGGTGACATGGAGGAGGAGAGCTTGCAGTTGGAGGGCATGGGGGTGCTCACGGGTTTGCACTCCTCCATTTTTGTAGTGCTTCAAGACATCCTTGATGTACTTGGTCTGGTTGAGCTCAATGGTGCCTGCTTTGCGGCTACTCTGAACAGCAATGCCAAGGTAGTTTTCGAGAGGTCCCATGTCCTTCATCTTGAACCTGCTGGCCAGATTTTTCTTGAGGTCTATAAGGGCCTCCTGCGAGGAAGAACACATGATAAGATTGTCCACGTACAATGCCACGAGAAGCAAGCCATGTTCGTCCTCCTGCACATAGACGCTGGGATCATTTTTGCAGTGCGCGAAGGAGATCTCAGCCAAGAAGCTGTCCATCTCCTTGTACCAGATCCGTGGGGCCTGTTTCAGCCCATGCAACGCCTTGACCAGCTTGCACACCTTACCCTCGGGTGCTTTGACACCTTCTGGTACCTCCATTAGCACCTCCTTGTCGATCTTCCCATAAAGGAAGGTTGTCTTCACATCCATCTAGTGGATCTCAAGGTCTTCGGCGGCAGCCACAGTGAGCGAGGACCTGATGGAGGCAAACGTGACAACTGGTGCAAAGGTCTCATCGTACTCAGACCTTGTGCGCTGTTAGAACCCTTTTTCCACGACCCTTGCCTTGTACTTGTCGATGCTATCATCTTGCTTCCGCTTCAACCAGAGCACCCACTTTGAGCCCACCATGTGAGCGTTAGCGAGTCTGTCCACCAGCACCCATGTTCCATTTTCTGCAATGGACGCAAGATCGCTGTCCACCGCCTCCTTCCACTTGGCCGCATCGGGCCTTGCCAGCGCCTCAGCCACAGTGAGCGGCTCTCCCTGAGCCAAACAGGGCCAGCTCAGTCCAGCCCAGCTTCCGGTGTCTGCGTGGTACTTTGGAGTTTGTTTTCTCTGTCGTGTGCTACAACGTTGCATTGCTGGTGGATCTTCGCAATGCTGTTGCTCCTTTGCGGTTGGCTGCTCTGAAGTTAAGCTTTCTTCTTTTGAAGAGTCACTGGCCTCCGAGCTGGTTTCAGAGGCCTCGGAAATCTTTGACTCTGTGTCGGAGCTTGCCGCTGCGTCAACCTGCGCAGCCGCTCTCCCTGCCACACCACTCTTCTTCATTCCTTGCCGCACAGGCACCACTTGCCAGTTTTCAAAGGCTTGATCTCCTGACTCCAGGAGCACCAACCACTCTCCCTGTTTTGGAGCTTGTGTGGGATCAAGCACCTCTTCCTTGCCTGGTTTCCTCTTGTCAAAAGTCACGTCCCGGCTGGTGATGAGTCTTCTTACTGCCAGGTCCCACAGGCGGTAGGTCTTGTGGGCTGTCTCATAGCCCACCATCACGCACTTTTGTACTCTCGCATCTAGCTTGCCGCCACCCTCTCTCGCCTGGACCTTTGCCAATGCGGTGCAACCAAAGACTTTGAGGTGTGATCCATCTGGCTTCTTCCCTGACCATACTTCTTGTGGCGTCATCTGTTGCTTGCCCTTTTTCTTGTCGCTCCTGTCCAAAGCAGCCGCAGGAGTTAGGTTGACAATGTAGCATGCCGTTCTTGCCGCTTCCGCCCAAAAGCGTGTTGGAAGTTTTGCATCAAAGAACATGCTGCGCACCATACTGAGGATGGTCTGATTCATCCACTCAGCCACACCATTGCTTTGTGGTGTGTAGGGAGTTGTGGGCTGGTGGTTGATCCCGTGAAGCCGCAACCATCCCTTGCATGCTTCATACTCTCTGCCGTTGTTGCTTCGTATTGCTTTGACTTTCTTTCCAGTCTGCCACTCCACCATGGCGAAAAACTCCTGCATCTTTTCTCTGTCCTCTCCCTTGGTTTTGAGAAAGAAGATCTACATCTTGCGGCTGTGGTCATCGACGAAGGTCAGAAAGTACTTGCTACCACTGTTTGACGCCGTGCCAAAGGGTCCGCACACATCAGTGTGAATCAGGTCAAGGGCTGATTTTGCGCGGTGACCGTTGCGCTCAAAGCGCGTTTGCTTGGTCTTGCCTTGGAGGCAAGGTTCACACAGGCTGCCACACCCAACCGCATCCTTCTTCTAACCATCCATGTTGCAGACCAGCTGTTGTTGGTGGATGACTTGGAGCGTGCTGTTTGCAACGTGCCCAAAGTGTCTATCCCACAGATCAGTGTGTTCTTCCTTTGCGGCAGAGGATACGTTTCCAGTTTCCGTAGGTGTGCTCTCCAATGTTGGTGCCGAGACCACTGCCTCCGCCGCACCTTCATGACCCTTGTCTTTCGAGTTCTTTGTTGCCATTTTCTGCACTACGTAGAGCTCGTCAACACGTGGGACCTGTGCCACGAGATCTTTATTGGCATAGAAGACCTTGATGTCCTTGATCTTGGCAATGACCGCCTTCTTCTGCGTTAACACCACCGTCATGTCGTTGTCTGTTGTTTTTGACATGGCCATAAGTTTTTCCGCAAACGAGGGCATGTAGACCACGTCACGTAACCGTAGATCCTTCACTGCACCATTGAGGCTGATTCTCACCAGCTTGTCTCCCACGCCCTTTTCATTCGTAATACTACCGTTTGCGCATCTGAACCACCGCTCGGTGGGGCCGATGGAGACAAATCCAGCCTGGTTGTTGCTAGAGTGATGGTCGGTGCCGGAGTTGAGCCCGAAAGCTCCTGGCCTGAGCAGCGCTGCTCCTTTTTCCGGAGGCGTGCTCTGTGCCATCACGTTGGTGGCTTCTTTGCCACCCTTTTTGCTGGCTTTGTTCCCACCGCTTCCACCATCTTCCTTCTTCGGCGACCTGCGCTCTCTTGCTGAGTGCCAAAGTTTGCCGCAATTCCGTCAGTTGCCCTGTCGCGTGGGAGCCTTGCCGCCATTGTTGCCTCCACCGCCACCACTTGCGCTGCCACCTTTCTGACCAGAGGCTTAGCCTTTGCTCTTGCGGCCACCGTAGCGTGCGGCATAGGCTGAGAAGTTTGCCTCACTTCCACTACGACGCATGGCCTCATTCCGCAGGTACTCGGACACTGCCATGTACGTCAGGTCATCCCACTTCCAACCGCCCATGACGGTGATCATTGGGCTCCAGCTTTCTAGTAGCGCCATGAGGATGATCATGGCTTGCATGTTTCTGTCAAGGTCCTAGTTCATCTGGCGAGCCTTGACAAGGAGTCCTTCAAACTCTTCTAGAAAATTGGGGACTGATTCGCCCTCATTCACTTGCATGCTGATTAGCCGTTGTAGGATGAATAGTCTATTTGCGAGGGAGGTGGATTGGTGCACACGCTTGATCTTCTCGTAAGCTTCAGAAGCCAGCGTGTACCTGGCAATGATGGGAACATACTTCTTAGCAATTGCATTGCTGAGAAATGACATGAAGATATCATTCTGTTCCATCCATGCATTGTGCTCCGAGCCCACTGCAGAAACCTGCTCCTCTTCTTTTAGAAAGTTGATGAAGCCGCACACTTTCATTACCAGTTCGAACTTCCATCTCCAGAGTGGAAACTCGTTCCCCTCAAAGATCGGGATTCTTCCCAAAGATCCAAGACCTTGCGGCAGTGCGGTAGCACTCACGACTGCTCCAGTGGTCTAACTTGTGGTAGCCACTGTTGAGTTTGAGGACTGCCCTGCGGTAGCCCCTGTTGTGTTTGAGGACTGCCATGTGGCAGCGTCCACTGCTCCTGATGGGCCAGCCATTTTAGCTGCCCTTTTCTGCAGTCTGCGTCTCTGCTACGTTGAGGCTGATGTAGGCTGATGTTAGCTGATGTCTGCTACCAGTTTAAAGGTGCAGTTCCGTTGCTTACCCCTCCAGCCGATGTTTACCTGCAAACAGAGAAGACAGATCACACTAGCACACCCAGGGTCTTACCTCCAAGGGCAGAGCTTGTCCTGGTTGGGACCAAAGGGTCGTACCTCCAAGGGCAGAGCTTGTCCTTGGTCCCTGTGTGCTAGGTGAAAGTTCAGCCGTTGGGGCTGATGAAGCAGATGGAGGTGTTGGAGCAGATGAAGCTGGCGTGCGCACCTGGAGAGAGAGTACAAGAGTTGAGCAAAGCGTGCCTTACAACTGGTCAGTGTGGGCCCATAACCCTTTGTCAACCGGCCTCAGGCAAACTGACTAGATAACAGGGCCAACACAATAGCACCTGCCGTCCGCTCCTAGCATTTCAGCTAGGAGAAGATATCACCCTTTTGATCACAGTTCCACACTGAGCAGTTCCTAGGCAATCACTTGCTAGAAACTGTGTTCACTTAACACTTGGTCACTTTCGCGCGAGGTGCTAGTCAAAGACTAACTCTTGGGGCTTAGATCAACCAGTGTCTTGTTTATTTTGTTCCTTAGTTGGACAACTCTGTGAGGAGCATCTAAGGCCAGATTTTGTGATTAAAATGAGGAATGTGCCTAGTGCATATAGTCCTAGGCCTGGCTTCTAAGGTGTGTGTGTAGTGGAACTTTTGGGGTGTCCACTCCACACTACCTCACCAGCTTGCCAATTGGCACATCCACCGACCGCCAAGTGGCACACCCTCCTCGTGCATGAAGAAATGTTTAAGAAACTTCCCCTGTGCAGGAAGGTAAAAAACCTTCCTGCACACATTAAGGCTTGGTCACAGGACCTCTTGTCCCTAATTCCAACATGCTATCCATTATGCCACACTTCTGGTTTCTCACTTGGACATGCACCACAGACAAGGTTGGGGGGACTTACGCCAAGGGAGCAGTGCATGCCCAACCTGTCCGTTAAGCCATAGTAGTGGCCATGGGGCATAAAAGAACAACAAAATGGTCAAAGGGGGATAAAATCATTTGGGAATACTAGTTACTGGCTAGAAGACACAAAGACCTTCAATAAGTATTGACAAGGTGTGGCTATCATGCACAATGACCAACCAAAGTATGCGTATGTCAATGATCATGACCAATGAATTTCATTGTCTGTTGCCAACGTTGAAAACTCATGATACGAGTCACAAATGGTCAAAGGTGGAAACAATGGTTTGGGAATGCTAATCATTGCCTAGCAAGTGCAAAGAATTTCAACAAGAAGTGGATATGTGTGGCTACCATGAACAATGACCAACCGAAGTAGGCATATGGCATTGACCATGACTAAAGAATTTCACTATAAATGCTGAATGTTTAGAACTCATAAGATGAGTCACATATGTTCAGAGAGGGAAACTATTGTTTTGGAATACTAGGTATCCACTAGCAAGTACATATAGCTTCAATAAGTTGTGACACGGTGTGGCTATCATGCACAAAGACCAAAAAAAGTAGGTATATGTCAAGGACTATGACCAAAGAATTTCACCATGTGTAGTCAATGTTGACAACTCATACTACGAGTCACAAATGGTCATAGAGGGAAACAATTATTTGGGAATACTATTTATTGACGAGCAAGTACAAATACCATCAATAAGTAGTGGCACGGTGTGGCTTCTTTGCACAATGACCAACCAAAGAAGGCATATGTCACTGACCATGACCAAATGATTTCACTATGTTTGGTCAACGTTGACAACACATAATAAGAGTCACAAATGGTCAGAGGGGGAGATATTGGGTTTGGATACTACTTACCAATTAGCATGTACAATCACCTTCAATAAGTAGTGGCACGGTGACGCTACATTGCACAATGACCACGCAAATTAGGCATATGCCACTGACCATGACAAACAGAAATTCATAATGTGTGGTCAACGTTGACAGCACATAATACAAGTCACAAACTATCAGAAGGGGAACAAATGCTTCAGGAATACTAGTTTTCAACTGGCAAGTACAAAGACGTTTGATAAGTAGTGGCACGGCGTGGCTACCATGCAGAATGAAAAAACAAAAGAAGGCTTGACCATGACCTAAGAATTTCACTATGTGTGGTCAACGTTGACAACTCATAATATGAGTTATCAACTAGCAAGTATAATGAAAATCAAAAAGAAGTGGTTACCATGCATAATGCCAAACCAAACTAGGCATATGGCACTGAACATCACCTAAGAAATGCACTATATGTGCTCATCATTGAGAACTCATAATACGAGTCAAGAATGGTCAATGGGGGAAACAATGGTTTGGGAATACTAGGTGTCAAGTAGCAAGTAAAAATACCTTCCATAAGAAGTGGCATGGTGTGTCTATCATGCACAATAACAAAGCATTGTAAGCATATGACACTGACCGTGACCAAAAAATTTCACTATATGTGGTCAGCGTTGAGAACTCATAATACATGTAACAAATCTTCAGAGGGGGAAACAATGGTTTGGGAATGCTAGGTTTTGACTAGAAAGTTCAAAGACCTTCAGTCAGTAGTGGCACAATATCGATATCATGCACAATGACCAACCAAAGTAAGCATATGTCACTGACCATGACCAGGTAATTTCACTCTATGTGGTCAATGTTGACAACCCATAACACGAGTGTCAAACATTTAGAGGGTGAAAAAATGGTTTTGGAATACTATTTATCAACTAGTAAGTACAAAGACCTTCAATAAGTTGCAGCACGGTGTGGCTTCCATGCACAATGACCAACCAATGTAGGCATACGTCAATGAACATGACCAAAGAATTTCAGTATGTATGGTCAATGTTGACAATTCATTATACGACTCCCAAATGGTCAAAGGGAGAAACAATGGTTTGGAATCCTTATTATCGACTAGAAAGTACATATATTTTCAATAAGTAGTCCCAAGGTGTGGCTATCACACACAATGACCAACCAAAGTAGGCATATGTAACTGACCATGACCAAAGAATTTCACTGTGGTAAACCTTGACAACTTACAACACAAGTCACAAATGGTCAAGGGGGGTTAAAATGGTTTGGGAGAACTACTTATCGACTAGCAGGTACAAATTCATTCAATAAGTATTGACAAGGGGTGGTTACCATGCACAATGACCAATCAAAGTATGCACATGTCACTGACCATGATCAAAGAATCTCATTATGTGTGGTCAACGTTGACAACTCATAATATGAGTCACAAATGGTCAGAGGGGGAAACAATGGTTTGGGTATACTAGTTTTTGACTAGCAAGAACAAAGACATTCAACAAGTAGTGGCACGGTGTGGCTATCATGCACAATGACCAACCAAAGTAGGCATATGTAACCGACCATGACCAAAGAGTTTCTCTGTGTGTGGTCAATGTGAAAACCAATAATACGAGTCACAAATGTTCAAAGGGGGAAACAATGGTTTGGGAATACTTGTTCCCGACTAGCTCTTACAAAAACCATCAATAAGTAGTGGCACAGTGTGGCTACCATGCACAATGACCAACCAAAGCAGGCATATGCCATTAATAATGACCAGGTGTTTTCACCATGTGTGGTCAATGTTGACAACACATAATACGATTCACAAATGGTGAGAAGGGGAAAAAATGGCTTGGGAATACTAGATGTCAACTTGAAAGTATAAAGACCTTCAATTATTAGTGGCACGACGTGGCTACCATGCACAATGACCAACCAAAGAAGGCATGTGTCACTGACAATAACCTAAGAATTTCACTATGGGTGGTCAACGTCGACAACACATAATACGAGCGCCAAACGGTCAGAAAGGGAAACAATGGTTTGTAAAAACTAGTTATCAACTAGCAAGAACAAAGGCCTTGAATAAGTAGTGGCACGGTGTGGCTTCCGTGCACAATGACCAACCAAAGAAAGCATATCCCAATGACCATGAGCAAATCATTTCACAATGTGAGGTCAACGTTGACAACACATAATACGAGTCACAAATGGTAAGAAGGGAAACCAAAAGCCTTGGAATGCTTGTTATCAACTAGCAAGTACAAATATCATCAACAAGATGTTGCCACCATGCACAATGGCCAGCCAAAGTAGGCATATGGCACTGACCATAACCATATGACACTATATGTGGTCAACGTTAAGAACTCATAATACGAGTAAAAAATGGTTTAGGAATACTAGATAACAAGTAGAAAGTACAAAGACCTTCAGTAAGAAGTGGCACAGTGTGGCTATCATGCCCAATGACCAACCAAAGTAGGCATATGCCACTGACCATGACGAAAGAATTTCACCATGTGTGGTCAATGGTGACAACTCATAATACGAGTCACAAATGGTCAGAGGGGGGAACAATGGTTTAAGAATACTATTCATGAACTAGCAAGTACAAAGAACTTCAGAACAAAGTGGCAGAATGTGGCTACCATGTACTATGACCAACGAAAGAAAGCATTTTTCACTGACCATGAGCAAACCATTTCACTATGTGTGGTCAACGTTGACAACACAAAATACGAGTCAGAATTGGTTACATGGGAAAACAATGATTTGAGAATGCCAGTTATCAACTAGTGAGTAGAAAGACCTTTAAGAAGTAGTGACACAGTGTGGCTACCATGCACAATGACCAACCAAAGTAAGCATATGTCAGTGACCATGACCAGAGAATTTTGCTTTTTGTGGTCAACGTTGACAACTCATAACACAAGTCACAAATACTCAGAGGGAGAAAAACGTTTTTAGAATGCTAGTTATGGACTAAAAAGTACAAAAGACCTTCAATAAGTAGTGGAACGGCGTGGCTACCGTGCACAATACCCAACCAAAGTAGGCATATGTCACTGACTATGACCAAAGAATTCCACCATGTGTGGTCAACGTTGACAACTCATAATAAACGAGTCACAAATGTTCAGAAGCTAAGAAATGGTTCAGGAATACTAGTTATTGACGAGCAAGTGCAAAGACCATCAATCAGTAGTGGCATGGCATGTCTACCATGGAAATGACCAACCAAAGTAGGCATATGTCACTGACCAGGACCAAAGAAATTTCACTATGTGTGGTCAACGTTGACAACTCACAATACGATTAAAAAATGGTCAGACGGAGATCCAATGGTTTGGAATACTATTTTTTTACTAGAAGTACAAAGACCTTCAATAATTAGTGGCACGGCGTGCCTACCTTGCAACATGACCAACAAAAGTACGCATGTGTCACTGACCATGACCAAAGAATCGCACTATGTGTGGTCAACGTTGACAACTCATAATACAAGTCAAAAATGGTCCGAGGGGGATACAATGGTTTGTAAATAATAGTTATTGACTAAAAAGTACAAATACCTTCAACTAGTATTGACAAGATGTGGCTACCATGCACAATGACCAACCAAAGTATGCATTTCGCACCGACCATGACCACAGAATTTCATTATGTGTTGTTAACGTTTAAAACTCATGCTACGTTTCACAAATGGTCTAAGGGGGGAACAATGGCCTTGTAATACTAGGTATCAAATAGCAAGAACAAAGACCTTCAACGAGTAGCTAAACGGTGTGGCTACCATGCACAATTACCAACCAAAGCAGGCATATGTCTCAGACCATGACCAAAGAATTTCACTATGTGTGGTCATCATTGACAGCTCATAGCACGAATCACAAATGGTCAAAGGGGGAAAAAATGGTTTAGGAATAATAGTTAACGACTAGCAAGTACAAAGACCTTCAATCAGTAGTAGCACGGTGCCGCTACCATGCACCATGAACAACCAAAGAAGGCATTTGTCATTGACCATGACGAAAGAATTTTTTCTATATGTGGTTAACGATGACAATTTGTCATACAAGTCACAAATTGTCAGAGGGGGATACAATGGTTTGGGATCACTATTTAATGACTAAGACCTTCAAGACCTATTGACAAGGTGTGGCTAGCATGAACAATGACCAACCAAAGCATGCATATGTCACTGATCCTGACCAGAGAATTTGATTATGCGTGGTCAATGTGAACAACTCATAATATGAGTCCCAAATGGTCAGAGTGGGGAAACATGGTCTTGGAATGCTAGTTATCAACTAGCATCTACAAAAACCTTCAATAACAAGTGGCACGATGTGGCTACCATGCACAATGAACAACCACAGTAGGCATATGTCACTGACCAAGACCAAAGAGTTTCACAAGGTGTAGTCAATGGTTANGACTCATAACATGAGTCCCAAATGGTTAGAGGGGGAAAATTGTTTGGGAACACTTGTTATCAGCTAGTAAGTACAGAGACCTTCAATAAGTAGTGGCATGGTGTGGCTACCTTGCACAAGTACCAACCAAAGTAGGCATATGTCCCTGACCATGACCAAAGAATCCCACTATGTGTGGTCAACGTTGACAACTCATAATACGAGTCACAAATGGTCACAGGCAGATACAATGGTTTGGGAACACTAGTTATTGAATAGCAAGTACAAACACCGATAATGATTGACGAAGTGTGGCTACCATGCACAATGACCAACCAAAGTATTGCATATGTCAGTAACCATGATCAAAGGATTTCATTTTGTGTGGTCAATGTTGACAACTCATAATGCGAGTCACAAGTGGTCAGAGGGGCATGGGAATGCTAGTTATCCGAAAGCAAGTACAAAGATCTTAGTGGCAAGGTGTGGCTACCATGCAGATTGACCAACCAGAGTAAGCATATGTTACTGAAAATGACCTAATAATTTTGCTATGTGTGGCCAACGCTGACAACTCTTTATGTGAGACACAAATGGTGGTATGGAAACCATGGTTCAGGAATATTATTTTTTCACTAACAAGTACAAGGAACTTCAATAAGTACTGGCGTGGTGTGGCTACCATGTACAATGATCAATCAAAGTAGTCATATGTCAGTGATCATGACCAAAGAATTTCATTATGTGTGGTCAACGTTGACAGCTCATAACATGAGTCAGAAATTGTCAGAGGAAGAAACAATGGTTTGGGAATACTAGTTACCGACTANGGGAAACATGGTCTTGGAATGCTAGTTATCAACTAGCATCTACAAAAACCTTCAATAACAAGTGGCACGATGTGGCTACCATGCACAATGAACAACCACAGTAGGCATATGTCACTGACCAAGACCAAAGAGTTTCACAAGGTGTAGTCAATGGTTACGACTCATAACATGAGTCCCAAATGGTTAGAGGGGGAAAATTGTTTGGGAACACTTGTTATCAGCTAGTAAGTACAGAGACCTTCAATAAGTAGTGGCATGGTGTGGCTACCTTGCACAAGTACCAACCAAAGTAGGCATATGTCCCTGACCATGACCAAAGAATCCCACTATGTGTGGTCAACGTTGACAACTCATAATACGAGTCACAAATGGTCACAGGCAGATACAATGGTTTGGGAACACTAGTTATTGAATAGCAAGTACAAACACCGATAATGATTGACAAAGCGTGGCTACCATGCACAATGACCAACCAAAGTATTGCATATGTCAGTAACCATGATCAAAGGATTTCATTTTGTGTGGTCAATGTTGACAACTCATAATGCGAGTCACAAGTGGTCAGAGGGGCATGGGAATGCTAGTTATCCGAAAGCAAGTACAAAGATCTTAGTGGCAAGGTGTGGCTACCATGCAGATTGACCAACCAGAGTAAGCATATGTCACTGAAAATGACCTAATAATTTTGCTATGTGTGGCCAACGCTGACAACTCTTTATGCGAGTCACAAATGGTGGTATGGAAAACATGGTTCAGGAATATTATTTTTTCACTAACAAGTACAAGGAACTTCAATAAGTACTGGCGTGGTGTGGCTACCATGTACAATGATCAATCAAAGTAGTCATATGTCAGTGATCATGACCAAAGAATTTCATTATGTGTGGTCAACGTTGACAGCTCATAACATGAGTCAGAAATTGTCAGAGGAAGAAACAATGGTTTGGGAATACTAGTTACCGACTAGCTAGTACAAAAACCTTCAATAATTTCTGGCACGGTGTGGTTACCATGCACAATGACCAATCAAAGAAGGCATTTACCACTGACCATGACCAATAAAATTTCACTGTGTGGTCAACGTCGACAACTCATAATACGAGTCCCAAATTGTCAGAGGGGGAAACAATAGTTTGGGATTACATGTTATCAACAAATAAGTACAAAGACGTTCAATAAGTAGTTTCACGGTATGGCTACCATGCACACTGACCAACCAAAGTAAGCATATGTCACTGACCATGACCAAAGAATTTCACTATGTGTGGTCAACGTTGACAACTCATAATACAAGTCACAAATGGTCGGAGGGAAGAGACAATGGTTTAGGAACACCAGTTATTGACTAGGAAGTACAAAAAACTTCAATAAGTAGTGGCCCGTTGTAGCTACTATGCACAATGACCAACGAAAGTAAGCTTATGTCACTGACCATTACCAAACAATTCCACTATGTGTGGTCAATATTGACAACTCATAATACGAGTCACAAATGGTCAGAGGGGGAAGCAATAACATGAGAATACTTGTTATGAACAAGCAAGTACAAAGACCTTCAATAAGTAGTGGCACGGTGTGTCTACCATGCAAAATGACCAACCAAAATGTGTATATGTCACTGAGCATGACCAAAGAATTCCACAATGTGTGGTCAACGTTGACAACTCATAACACGAGTCACAAATGGGCAGAGGGGGAAACAATGTTTTGGAGACACTAGGTATCAACTAGCAAGTACAAAGATGTTCAATAAGTAGTGGCATGGTGTGAATACCATTCACTATGACTAACCAAAGTAGGCATATTCACTGACCATGACCAAAGAATTTCATTATGGGTGGTCAACGTTAACAACTCATAACACGAGTCACAAATGTTCGGCGGGGGAAAACATGGTTTGGGAATACTAGCTCTTGAAAAGAAATACAAAGACCTTGAATAAGTAGTGGCATGGTGTGGCTACCATGCATAATGACCAACCAAAGTAGGCATTTGTCTCTGTCCATGACCAAAGAATTTCACTTGTGTGTGATCAACGTTGACAGCACACACAACAAGTTACAAACGGTTAGAGGGGGAACCAAGTGTTTATGAATACTACTTATTGACTAGAAAGTACAAAAACCTTTGATAAGGAGGGGCACGGTGTGGCTACCATGCACAACGACCAACCAAAGTAGGCATATTCCACTAACCATGACCAAAGAGTTTCACTATGTGTGGTCAACGTTGACAACTCATAATACAAGTAAAAAATGGTCAGAGGGGAAAATAATAGTTTGGGAATACTGGTCATTGACTACAACGTACAAAGACCTTCAATGAGTATTGACTAGGTGTTGCTATCATGCACGATGACAAACAAAATTAGTCATATGTCAATAACCATGAACAAAGAAGATCACTATGTGTGGTCAACGTTCACAACTCATAATACGGGTCACAAATGGTCAGAGGGGGCTACAATGGCTTGGGAATACAACTTGTTGACGAGTAAGTGAAAACACCTTCAATAAGTAGTGGCACAGTGTTGCTACCATGTACAATGACCAACTAAAGTAGGCATATGTCCCTAACCATGGCCAACGAATTTCACTACGTGTGGTCAACGTTAAAACCTCATGATGCGAGTCACAAATGGTCAGAGGGGGGAATAGTGGCTTAGGAATACTAGTTATCACCTAGGAAGTACAAAGACATCCAATGAGTAGTGGCATGGTGTGGCTACCGTACACAATGACAAACCAGAGGAGGCACATGTCACAGACTATGACCAGAGAAGTTCACCATGTGCAGTCAACGTTGACAACTCATGAGATGAGTCACAAATGGGCAGAGGGGGAAAAAATGGGTTGGGGATACTAGTTATTGACTAGCAAGTATGGAGACATTAAAAAAGGAGTGGCAAGGTGTGGGTACCATGCACAATAACCAACCAAAGAGGGCTTATGTCACTGACCACGACAAAAATTAACAATGTGTGGTCAATGTTGACAACTCATAATACAAGTCACAAATGGTCAAAGGGGGAAACAATGGTTTGTGAATACTACTTATCAATTAACAAGTACAAATACCTTCAATAAGCAGTGGCACGGTGTGGCTACCATTCACAATGACCAGCCAAAATAGGCATATGTCACTGACCATGAGAAAAGAATTTCACTATGGGCGGTCAACGTTGACAACTCATAACACAAGTCACAAATGATTGTGGGGTAAACCAATGCTTTTGGAATACTAGTTATTGACTAACAAGTACAAAGAAATTCAATGAATAGTGACACGGTTTGGCTACCGTGGACAATGACCACAAAAGAAAGGCATGTGTCACTGACGATGGCCAAATCACTATGGGTGGTCAACGTTGACAACTCATAAAATGACTCACAAATTGTCAGAGGAGGAAACAATGATTTGGGAATACAAGTTATCAACTAGCAAGTACAAATACCTTCAATAAGTAGTGGCACGGTGTGGGTACCATGCACAATGACCAACCAAAGTAGGAATATGTCACTGCCTGTGACCAAAGAATTGCACAATGTGTGGTCAAAATTGACAACTTATTCTAGGAGTCACAAATGGTCAGAGGGAGGAAATGGTTTAGGAATAATAGTTACTGACTAGAAGTTACACAGAACTTCAATAAGTAGTGGTATTGTATGGCCACCATGCATAATGAACAACCAAAGTAGGCATATGTCACTGATCATGACCAAAGACTTCCACTTTGATGGACATGCAAGTACAAAGATCTTCAATACATAGTGGCACGGTGTGGCTACCGTACACAATGACCAAGCAAAGTTGGCATATGTCATTGACCATGACCAAAGAATTTCACTATGTGTGATTAACATGGAAAACTCATGATATGAGTCACAAATGGTCATAGGGGGGATACAATGGTTTGGAAAAACAATTCATCGCCTAGCAGGTACAAAGATCTTCAATAAGTAGTGGCAAGGTGTGGCTACCATGCACAATGAACAATGAAATGAGGCATATGTCACTGCCCATGACCAAAGAGTTTCACTGTATGTGGTCAACATTGACAACTCATGCTACAAGTCACAAATGGTCAGAGGGAGAAACAACGGTATGGGAATACTAGTGATAAAATAGCAAGTACAAGTACCTTCAATAAGTAGTGGCACAGTGTGGCTACCATGAACAATATCCAACCAAAGTAGGCATATGTCACTGACCATGACCAAAGAACTTCACTATGTGTGGTCAACGTTTACAACTCATAACATGAGTCACAAATGGACAGAGGGGGAAACAATGGGTTGGGGATACTTGTTATGGATGAGCAAGTATAAAGGCTTTAAAAAGTAGTGGCACGGTTTGGCTACCATGCACAATGACCAACCCAAGTAGGCATATGTCACTGACCNTTTTTTTTTTTTTTGGTCTTTAGTTCTCATCTCTTGCATCCACCATGCCGACTCCTCAAGCACCTGCAACATACAAATCACTGTCTAGCGGCTTTGTCAAGAAGTCCGCAAGCATTTTCTTGGTTGCGACGTGCTCCAGTTCCACGACACCCTTGGCGATAAGGTCACATGAGTAGTGGTACCGAATATCGATGTGCTTTGTATGCCGGGAGATCATGTTGTCCTCTGCCATAGCCATGGCACTTTGATTGTCGATGCAGATGACCGCTGCCTCCTCTTGTGGTGCCTTGATCTCATCAAGCAAACTGCGAAGCCACTGTGTTTCCTTGCACACTTCGGAGAGTGTAATGTACTCCGCCTCAGCAGTAGAAAGCGAGACGCAGTCCTGCTTCCTGCTTGCCCACGAGACCGCACCACCGTTGAGAAGACAAACAAANTCAGTTTTTTTTTGTTTTTTTGGTCTTTAGTTCTCATCTCTTGCATCCACCATGCCGACTCCTCAAGCACCTACAACATACAAATCACTGTCTAGCGGCTTTGTCAAGAAGTCCGCAAGCATTTTCTTGGTTGCGACGTGCTCCAGTTCCACGACACCCTTGGCGATAAGGTCACATGAGTAGTGGTACCGAATATCGATGTGCTTTGTACGCCGGGAGATCATGTTGTCCTCTGCCATAGCCATGGCACTTTGATTGTCGATGCAGATGACCGTTGCCTCCTCTTGTGGTGCCTTGATCTCATCAAGCAAACTGCGAAGCCACTGTGTTTCCTTGCACACTTCGGAGAGTGTAATGTACTCCGCCTCAGCAGTAGAAAGGGAGACGCAGTCCTGCTTCCTGCTTGCCCACGAGACCGCACCACCGTTGAGAAGACAAACAAACCCTAAGGTGGACTTCCTGTCATCAATCCGTCCTCCCCAGTCCGCGTCAGTGTAGCATGTCAGCCGCAGCAAGTCTGATCCTTCTAGACCTCCAAACCGGCGTCCGACGTGCCGAGTCTTTTTGAGGTAGCGTAAAGTCTGCTTCACGACTTGCCAATGTTCTGGCCCAGGGTTGACCACAAACCTGCTCACCTGACCCACTGCAAAAGCAATGTCAGGTCGTGTTCCCACCATTGCATACATGAGGCTTCCAACGGCGGACTGGTATGGAATGTTTTGCATCTCCCGCCGGTCTGCCTTGTTGCTTGGTGACATGGAGGAGGAGAGCTTGCAGTCGGAGGGCATGGGGGTGCTGACGGGCTTGCAGTCCTCCATGTTGTAGCACTTCAAGATGTCCATGATGTACTTGGTCTGGTTGAGCTCGATGGTGCCTGCTTTGCGGTTGCGGTGAACAGCAATCCCGAGGTAGTACTCGAGAGGTCCCATGTCCTTCATCTTAAATCTGCTGGCCAGATTTTTCTTGAGGTCCGTGAGGGCCTC
>SZWC01001561.1:135865-154647 GCA_023375785.1 Penium margaritaceum
TTCCGTTTGTCCACATCGCTAGCATAGTCTGCGTCCGTGTAGTAGACCAGACGCAAGGGGTCCGCCCGCCCCTTGCCGTCGAACCTCAAGCGCGCATGCCGCGTCGCCTCCAGGTAGCGGAGGATGCGCTTGACCGCCTGCCAGTGTAGTGGCCCTGGATTGGCCACGTACCTGCTCACTTGGCCCACCGCATAGGCCAAGTCTGGTCGAGTCGCGACCATGGCGTACATGAGGCTGCCCACCGCCGATTGGTAGGGCACCTGTGCCATATCTTCCCGCTCTTCTTTTGTTTGCGGCGCCATTGCCGCACTCAGTTCACAGGTTATGGAGACTGGACTGCCAACTAGTTTGCAGTCCTCCATGACGTACCGCTTCAGCACCTCGGCCACGTATTTGGCCTATCCCAGCTCAAGCGTGCGCGCCCTACGGTTCCGCGTAATGCTCACCCCAAGGTATTACTCCAGCTCCCCCATGTCCGACATCTGGAATCTGCTGCTCAGCTGCTCTTTTAGCTGCTGAAGGCTCGGCAGATTCGTCGAGCACACAATCAGGTTGTCCACGTAGAGTGCAACGATCTGATGGAGCTGTTTGTCGCGCCGCACGTACACGCTGTGATCCGCTTCATAGCTCTTGAAGCCGAGTTGTGCCATGAAGCTGTCCATCTGTTGGTACCAGCATCTGGGCGATTGTTTTAGCCTGTACAAGGACTTCTGCAGCTTACACACCTTGCCCTCCGGCGCCTCCACCCCCTCCGGCACCTCCATGTAGATCTCGTTGTCTATGATGCCATTGAGGAAGGCCGTCTTTACGTCCATTTGGTGGAGCTCCATGTCCTTCGCGGCCGCCACCGCAAGGATCGCCCGGATGCTTGTGAACTTGGCCACGGGAGCAAACGTCTCATCGTAGTGCTCCCCCTTACGCTGTGCGTAACCCTTCGCCACCAGCCGTGCCTTGTATTTATCAACCACACCCTCCTTTGTGAACTTGGTCTTAAAGACCCACTTTGAGCCGATGACCTTGGCATCTTTCGGCCTGTCAACCAGCTCCCACGTATCATTTTCCGTGATGGACGCCAGCTCCGATTTAATGGCTGCATCCCGTTGATCCTCTTCAGGCCGTGCAAGCGCCTCTTGCACGGTAGTCGGCTCCGTTGATGCAGCCAGCATGCACCGCGTCATGCCAATCCATCAACCGGTGCTTGCGTCGAAGCGCTTCCCCGCTTTTCGCTGCCTCCCGCTGTGGCGCGGTAGTTTTGGTGGCGCATCGTCACTGTGCTGCGATCCCTCCGACTCAACACGCTCCGATGATTCATTGACTGGACGGCTCCCCGAGGATCTCTCTCGTTCTGGTGAAACATCGCCCAAACGGCCGGCACGTCCGGTAGATTTTCCACCGACGCCCGATGCACACTCTGCCGGGAGTGCGCGCCTCGGCACCCTAGGTGCCTCATCCGCCGGATCCTTCCGGTGGATGTCCTCATCAGCTTGATCGTCATTGGAGTCCTCCGCGTCGGCTGCCACCACTGGTGCACCTTCGCGCTCTGATGCCGCATCCTCAACTTTGGCGTCCGCCGGCTCCTTCTCGTAATCAAGGAGCTGGAACCACTCCCCGTTCTTTGGAGAGTCCACCACGCCCACCTTGTTGCTGCTAATGTAACTCTGCTGCTCATCGAACTCGACGTCTCGGCTGCGGATTACCTCCTCCTTGCGCATGTCGTAGAGCCGGTACGCCTTATGCGCGCTCTCATAGCCAAGGAAGAGATACGAATTTGCCCGCGGCTCCAGCTTGCTGTCTCGCCTCTGCGCAGCCTGCACCAGTGCGTGCACCTTGCACCCGAACACTTTCAGGTGTGCCACACTTGGCTTGCGCCCGCTCCAAACCTCCTGCGGCGTCTTCCAGCCGCTCCTCCCCTTCAGCACCGCTGTAGGAGTGAGGTTGATGGTGTAGCTCACTGTACGCACAGCTTCCGCCCAGAAGCTTTGCGGCAATTCCGCATCCACCAACATGGTCCGTACCATGTTCAGCAGCGTCTGGTTCGCCCGCTCCGCCACGCCATTTGACTGAGGCAAATACGGCGTAGTTTGTTACCATTTTATGCCCTGCTGCTTCATCAACCCGCTACAGCCCACGTACTCTCCGCTGTTGTCGCTGCGTAGCGCTCTGACCTTCCGGTTAGTCTGCCTCTCCACCGCGGCGACATACTCCTTCAACCGGTCTAGGACCTCGCCTTTCCGCTTCATGAAGTACACAAAGAGTTTTCTGCTGTAGTCATCAATGAAGGTGACGAAGTAACGGGCGCCGCTCTTTGACGCCGTCTTGAATGGTCCGCACACATCGCTGTGCACGACCTCTAGCAGGTCCGAGGCGCGATTCACATTCTCGTTGAACGGCTTGCGCCGCGCCTTGCGCAAGATGCAAGGCTCGCACTTTTTGTGCACTGCTGCATCTGTCGCCTCTTCCTCACCGTCGATGACGAGGCCGCGTACCAGCTCGTGCTTCGCCATCTCCTTCACGACTGCGCATGAGGAATGCCCCAGTCGTCGGTGCCAGAGCTCCAGATCAGCTCCCCCTCCTTTGGCCAGGTTGACGGTGCGTTCCTGCAAGTCTGCTGAATCTGTCGCCGTTGGGATCACCTTGGTCTCCACGATGTAGAGGCCTCCCTCGCGCTTAGCCTCCAGCACGGGCTCGCCGCCACCGTCCTTCCGCACGACTGCCCCTCTTCTCCTGAAGAGCACCTCGTATCCCTTGTCAGTCAGGCGGCTAACACTTAGAATGTCAGCCAAGCCGGGTACGTGCTGCACGTCCTTGATGACGCGCTGCACCTGCTTTCCACCAACCACCACCTCCACGTCCACATCTCCTTGGCCAGCCGCCGGCTCGACCTTGTTGTTCGTGACCACCATGGATTTGCTGGACTTGGTGTAGTTGATGAACCCGACCTTGTCGACCTGGGTATGCTCCTCCGCTCTGGAGTCAAGGCATCGCCGGTTGGCCTTCTTGAGGTAGTGGTTTTGAGTGCCGTTGAGGAGCGCCTTCTTGCCTTTGGCGTCCTTGCCGCCGGCCTTTGCCTCCTTGGTACACTCACGGGCCCAATGGCCCTTCTTGCCGCATTTACGGCACGCACCCTTCTTGGCGCTCTTCTTGCCGCCGCCATGTCCGCTACCTCCCTTGGCCCCGCTTCCGCCACCACGCGTTTTGGTGACGAGGTCCGATGAGGACGACGAGGACTCCCCGCAGCTCTGTCGCTGCGCCTCGTTGCGGATGTACTCTGCGACCGCGCCATAGGTGAGCTTGTCCTCTACCCATCCTCCCAAGACTGTAATGAGAGGGCTCCAACTTTCAGGAAGGGCCACGAGGAGGGCCATCGCCTGCAGCTGCGTGTCGATCTTCCACCCCATGTCGTTGCATTGTGAGGCAAGCAACTTGATCTGCTGCATGGCGGTGATGACATCATCTCCCTCCTCGATTCTCACTGTTAGGAGTCGCTTCAGTGCGAAGATTTTGTTCGCCAGTGACTTGGATTGATGGATGGCAGAGAGTTTTTGCCAAGCTTCGGCTGCCAGCTTGCATCCCTGGAAGTAGCCCCACTGCGACTCGGCCGTCCCGGACACAAGCAGCATGAGCGCCTCTGTGTTCTTCTTTGCGAAGGCCTCCTTCTGCGCTTCCGTCGCCGTCGCTTCGTCGAGGACTTCCGTTCCCTTCATGACCTCCAGTAGCCCCTTATGCGCGAGGTGCAACTCGAAGTGCCACCTCCATAGCCCGGAGCCAGGGCCACCTGCATACTTCTGGATGGGCTACGTCTCCTTCTGCGCCATTTGCGCAGTCTTCAACTCCGGGACCTCAGAGCTTGACGGCGATGTCGTCCCTGACGACAGTCCCGTCCGCCATGAAAGCCGTGAGCGATGTGCAGACCGGTCAGGGCTGTGGGCCCATANTCGACCTGGGTATGCTCCTCCGCTCTGGAGTCAAGGCATCGCCGGTTGGCCTTCTTGAGGTAGTGGTTTTGAGTGCCGTTGAGGAGCGCCTTCTTGCCTTTGGCGTCCTTGCCGCCGGCCTTTGCCTCCTCGGTGCACTCACGGGCCCAATGGCCCTTCTTGCCGCATTTACGGCACGCACCCTTCTTGGCGCTCTTCTTGCCGCGGCCATGTCCGCTACCTCCCTTGGCCCCGCTTCCGCCACCACGCGTTTTGGTGACGAGGTCCGATGAGGACGACGAGGACTCCCCGCAGCTCCGTCGCTGTGCCTCGTTGCGGATGTACTCTGCGACCGCGCCATAGGTGAGCTTGTCCTCTACCCATCCTCCCAAGACTGTAATGAGAGGGCTCCAACTTTCAGGAAGGGCCACGAGGAGGGCCATCGCCTGCAGCTGCGTGTCGATCTTCCATCCCACGTCGTTGCATTGTGAGGCAAGCAACTTGATCTGCTGCATGGCGGTGATGACATCATCTCCCTCCTCGATTCTCACTGTCAGGAGTCGCTTCAGTGCGAAGATTTTGTTCGCCAGCGACTTGGATTGATGGATAGCAGAGAGTTTTTGCCAAGCTTCGGCTGCCAGCTTGCATCCCTGGAAGTAGCCCCACTGCGACTCGGCCGTCCCGGACACAAGCAGCATGAGCGCCTCTGTGTTCTTCTTTGCGAAGGCCTCCTTCTGCGCTTCCGTCGCCGTCGCTTCGTCGAGGACTTCCGTTCCCTTCATGACCTCCAACAGCCCCTTATGCGCGAGGTGCAACTCGAAGTGCCACCTCCATAGCCCGGAGCCAGGGCCACCTGCATACTTCTGGATGGGCTACGTCTCCTTCTGCGCCATTTGCGCAGTCTTCAACTCCGGGACCTCAGAGCTTGACGGCGATGTCGTCCCTGACGACAGTCCCGTCCGCCATGAAAGCCGTGAGCGATGTGCAGACCGGTCAGGGCTGTGGGCCCATAACCCTTTGTCCAAAAACGGCCCCCGGGTGGAGGCAGTTCCAACGTGGCCCGACAGGTCTACTGTGTGTTCACGGCTATGTTTTGCGGGTGGTTCTGAGTCTAAGCGTGAGCTTTCTGGTCGCCTCACGCTATGTTTCTGGGAGTCGAAGGAATTTGCGAGACAGTCACTTTTGCGAAGGGAATAACGCAGTTTTGCATTAGTTTTTGAACATGAACATGATATGAACATTTGTAGGGCTAGTCATGAGCTCTCCAACGCACCAAACCGTGCGCGGTTCGGATAACCGTAGGTCCCGCTACATGAGTCGAAGCGCAGCACCCCAAACCAGCCGCTCACTCGGCGGCGCGCACCACGTCGCCCGCCGAGGCGCCTTCACACATCAAGGACCCATCAAAACGCCATTCCGAAGGCGCAGATGTCCCTATACGTAGTGGCGGCGTCCCTTGCGCCTTTGGGGTCTGTTTCGATGAGTTGATCATCGAGTTTGGTGATGGGGATTGATGTGGGTCGAAACCTGTTCGCGGACTTCCAGTCGGAAATTTGATGAAGTCCCCGAGTAACAAACTGTACTACTGAGTTTCGGACTCCGAGCCAGGATTTTTGGCTAAGTCCCTCAGTAACAAACTGCACTCCTGAAATCCGGCGGATCATCCACCGGACGCCTCGGCAGTCCTTCCGGAGCAAAATCCCCNAACGCCATTCCGAAGGCGCAGATGTCCCTATACGTAGTGGCGGCATCCCTTGCGCCTCTGGGGTCTGTTTCGATGAGTTGATCATCGAGTTTGGTGATGGGGATTGATGTGGGTCGAAACCTGTTCGCGGACTTCCAGTCGGAAATTTGATGAAGTCCCCGAGTAACAAACTGTACTACTGAGTTTCGGACTCCGAGCCAGGAATTTTGGCTAAGTCCCTCAGTAACAAACTGCACTCCTGAAATCCGGCGGATCATCCACCAGACGCCTCGGCAGTCCTTCCGGAGCAAAATCTCCAGATGGCATTCTGTTACTCGCTCCGGTCAATTGTTCACCGGAAGTCGAACCGCGGCCGGCTCCCAGAACTGCCGCGCACACCCCAACTTTGGAAGCCCATATCTCCCTTGTTACTTGTCCGATTTGGGTGAAACAACTTCCACTGGATTTAGCAACTTGTCAACTTTCAGGGGAAATCCTCCATTTTAGGATCCGAGCAATCCTCGAGTCGCCAGATCCGTCGACAAGGATTTTCCTCTCTCTGGCGACTCGTCGGCGCCTCCCGGCGCCGCACTTGGGCATGCAGAGGGGCAAATCTTCAACAACTACAACCAAATAATTTCACTATGGGTGGTCGAATTTAACTCATAAAACGAGTCAGAAATGTTTAGAGGGGGAAACAATGGTTTGGGAATACCATTTATTCATTAGCAAGTACAGAGACTTTCAATAAGTAGTGGTGCGGTGTGGCTACGATGCACAATGACCAACCACAGTAGGCATATGTCACTGAACATGACCAAAGAATTTCACCATGTGTGGTCAACATTGACAGCTCAGAATACTAGTCAGAAATTGTCAGAGGGAAAAGTATTGGTTTGGAAATACTAGATCAAAATGAGCAAGTGCAGAGACCTTCAATAAGTAGTTACACGGTGTTTCTACCATGCACAATGCCCAACCAAAGAAGACATATGTCACTGACCATGACCGAAGAATTTCACAATGTGTGGTCAACGTTGACAGATCATAATTTGTGTCACAAATGGTCAGAGGGGGGGGGGATGGTTTTGGGAATACTAATTACTGACTAGCAAGTACCGCGACTTTCAATATGTAGTGGGACAGAGTGGCTATCATGCACAATGACCAACCAAAATAGGAATAGGCCACTGACCATGATGAAAGCATTTCACTATGTGTGATCAACGTTGAAAACTCATATACGAGTCACAAATGGTCAGAGGGGAAAACAATGGTATGGGAATACTAGTCATCAAATAGCAAGTACAAGGACCTTCAATAATTAGTGGCACGGTGTGGTTACTATGAACAATGACCAACAAAAGGAAGGCATACATCACAGACAATGTCCAAAGAATGTTCAATATGTGTGGTCAACGTTCACAACTCATAACAACAGTAAAAAATGGTAAGAAGGGGAAACAATGTTGTGGGTACTCTAGTTATTGACTAGCATGTACAAAGACCTGCAATAAGTAGTGGCATGGTGTGGCTACCATGCAAAATGACCAATCAAAGTAGGGAAATGTCACTGACCATGACCAAAGAATTTCACTATGTGTGGTCAACATTAACAACTCATAACACGAGTCACAAATCATCAGAGGGTTGAAAATGGTCTGGGAAAACTTGTTATTGACTAGCAAGTATAATAACCTTCAATAAGTAGTGGTACGGTGTGGCTTTTATACACAATGACCAACCAAAGTAGGCATATGTCACTGGCCATGACCAAAGAATGTCACTATGTGTGTTCACAACGCATAATACAAGTCACAAATGGTCAGAGCTGGAAACAATGGTTTGGGAATACTTGTCATGGACTAGCAGGTATAAAGACCTTCAATACATAGTGGTAAGGTGTGGCTACCAGGCACAACGACAAACAAAAGTAGGAATATGTCACTGACCATGACCAAAAAATTTAACTTTGTGTAGTCAACGTTGACAGCTCATTAGACGAGTCACAAATGGTCAAAGGGGAGAAAACAATGGTTTGTGAATACTAGTAGTTATTGACTAGCAAATACAAAGACCTTCGATAATTAGTCGCACGTTGTGGCTACCATGCACAATGACCAACCAAAGTAGGCATATTTCAGTAACCATGACCAAAGAATTTCACGATGAGTGGTCAACGTTGACAAGTCATAATACGAGTTACAAATTTTCAGAGGGAGAAACAATGGACTTGGAATACTAGTTATCAACTAGCAAGTACGAAGACCTGTAATACGAAGTCGCATAGTGTGACTACCATGCACAATGACCAACCAAAGTAGGCATATGTCACTGACCATGACCAAACATTCCACTACGTGTGGTCAACATTGAAAACTCATAATACGCATCACAAATGGTCAGAGGGGGGAAAAATTTTGCTGGATACACTAGTTATTGACTAGCATGTACAAAGACCTTCAATAGGCAGTGGCATAGTGTGGCTACCATGCACAATTAATAATCAAAATAGGCATATGTCACTGACCATGACCAAAGAATTTCGCCATGTGTGGTCAACATTGACAACACATAATACGTGTCACAAATGGTCAGAGGGGGAAACAATGATTTCGAAAGACTATTCTACCAACTAGCAAGTACAAAGGTCTTCAATAAATAGTGGCACGGTGTGGGTAGCATGAATAATGACCAACCAAACATACGTCAAAAACCATGACCGAAGAATTTCATAACATGTGGTCAACTCTGACAACTCATAGTACGCGTTACAAATAGTCAGTGGGGGGAAAATGGTTTTGGAGATAATAGCTATTGACTGGCAAGTACAAAAACCTTTAATCTGGAGTGGCACGGTGTGGCTAACATGCACAATGACCAACTAAAGTAGGCAAATACCACTGACTATGACCAAAGCATTTCACTATGTGTGATCAACGTTGACAAATCATACTACGCGTCACAAATGGTCAGAGGGGGAAACAATGATTTCGAAAGACTATTCTACCAACTAGCAAGTACAAAGGTCTTCAATAAATAGTGGCACGGTGTGGGTAGCATGAATAATGACCAACCAAACATACGTCAAAAACCATGACCGAAGAATTTCATAACATGTGGTCAACTCTGACAACTCATAGTACGCGTTACAAATAGTCAGTGGGGGGAAAATGGTTTTGGAGATAATAGCTATTGACTGGCAAGTACAAAAACCTTTAATCTGGAGTGGCACGGTGTGGCTAACATGCACAATGACCAACTAAAGTAGGCAAATACCACTGACTATGACCAAAGCATTTCACTATGTGTGATCAACGTTGACAAATCATACTACGCGTGACAAATGGTCAGAGGGGAAAATAATGGTATGGGAATACTAGTCATCGACTAGCAAGTACAAAGAACTCCATTAAGTAGTGGCAAGGTGTGGTTACCATGAACAATATCCAACTAAGGTAGGCATGTATCACAGACGATGACCAAAGAATTTTCAATATGTGTGGTCAACGTTAACAACTCATAATTTCAGTAAGAAATCTTCAGAGGGGGAAACAGTGTTGTGGGTACACTAGTTATTAAATAGCATGTACAAAGACCTGTGATTAGTAGTGGCATGGTATGGCTACCATGCACAATGACCAATCAAATTTGGAAAATGTCCACGACCATGAACAAAGAATTTCACTATGTGTGGTCAACATTATTAACTCATAATACAAGTCACAAATGGTCAGAGGGGGAAACAATGGTCTGGGAATACTAGTTACTGACTTGCAAGGACAAAGATATGCACTTAAATAAGATCATTATCTCCTTCTGTCAGACCTCTCCTATCTCGACTACCCCTCTCACCTGGTCACTATTTCAAGAACAGCCTGCAACATCTTCACTCCCTTTTTCCTCTCCTCCTCCTTTCATCATGGTCTCATTGCCAGCAGCACCTCCGGCGACATTCACCCCAATGACTCTCTGTTTCCTGCACAAACTCCCATCCAGCCGCTTCCGAGACCACTGCCACCACTCACTCTTGACCCCGACTATGACATTGTCTTCGAATATTTACCAACCCTCGGCCATCCACTTCTCTCAGTAGCAGTTCCATCAGCAACAGAACCTCCTCCAACAACAGCAGCAGCAGGATTTACTCCAGAAACAGCTCTTCCAGCAACAACAGTTGCAGAAACAGAAGGAGCACCAGCAGCACCAGCACCAGCATCAGCGCAAGAAGTATTTCCAGAAGCTGATCCAACACCCTGACAAAAGAGCTTCCTCCACTGTCACATTCCCCGACACAGACGAGGATCTCAACATCCATGAAGACTGTCATGTCGAGCTCCTCCACACCTCCTTCCGTCCCTCTTAGATTGTTGCCAGAGAAGGACTCAGTTCCCTCCGGCGACCAACTCCTCCAATGAAACCTTGTCGAAGACGCTACCCACGTCTCCCCCTTCTCAGAACCACCATCCACACTGCTTCTATTTCTACACCCAGCACATACAAAGAAACTGTGTATGGACCTCAGGCACATCAATTTTGTGCTGCCATTGCCAGTGAACTTGCTGCCTTAAAAGCCACATCCACCTACACTGACGTTCCTCTCCCACCACAAACCAATGTGATCGCAGGAAAATGGGTTTTCCATGTCAAGGCATATCTGGATAAATCCACGGAATTCAAGGCCCGCTATGTGGCAAAGGGATTCTCAAAATGGTACAGAGTAGAATTCTTTGAAACCTTCTCCCCAACTGCCAAGCTGACCACCCTACATGTCCTACTGCACATCACAGCCACTCAGGACATGGAACTGCACGCCATGGATGTATCCACAGCCTTTTCCCAAGGATATCAACATGAAACTATCTACCTGGCGTGCCCTCAATGATACACCCCAGACCACCCTGACAGTATCTTGAAGTTACACCGACCAGTCTATGGTCTTAAACAGTCACCTCGTGAATGTCATGCCAAACTGCACGCATATTTCCTTGACCTAGGCTTCACAGTCTCCACTGAAGATCCCAGCTTGTTCCTGCGTTCACGACCAAGTAAAGGCCCCTACATCCTGGCCTACGTGGATGATCTGGCTCTTGCCTCAAACAATCCTACAGCTCTCTTGGAGCTGAAAACAACACTTCCTTGGTCATTTCAACATAAAAGAGCTTAGAGAATTGACTCACTATTTGGGGATTGACGTCAAAAGAGATTGGGAGAAATGCCTCATCACTCTCTCACAATAACTCTACATTACTTCACTATTGACGCACTTCAGGGTCAAAAAGAGTAAAGGGACACCCACTCCAATGACTGTGGATCATAAGCTCACATCACTCGCATGCACAGTCACATCTCCATCACCGGAGTCCTACCCAGAGCTGGTGGGATCTCTAATGTATGCAATGGTCTGCACACATCCCGATCTGGCTTTCCCTCTCAACGTGTTTTCGCGATAAGTGGCAGGTGGCAACTATAGCAACCAACACAGGGGAGGAGCAAGAAGAGTACTGCGATATCTCGGAGAAACCGCATCCTTCTACCTCAAGCTTGGAGGAACACAAGCAATCACACTTGAGGGCTAAAGTAACCTCCTCCTGGGCTGACAACCAAGCCAATCACAAATCCTCGCAGGGCTATGAATTTCATCTTGGCTCTGGTATAATCAGCTGGAGGGTAACTAGATCCTCCTCAGTCTCACTATCTTCCTGTGAAGCAGAATTAAATGCAGGTACGATGGCCGCTAAAAAAGAGCTCTGGCTGAAACATCTGCTACAGGACCTTGAGCACCCACAACCTCTCCAAGTTATGTGGTGCAACAATTAGAGCACCATTACCCTCACAGAAAATCCAGTATTTCACACACAGACCAAGCACATTGAGCCGCGCTACTTCTTCATCCGTGAGAAGGTGCAAGCCAAGGCGCTCCTGGTCTAGTATGTGGCCTCAAAAGCCAACAGTGCAGACATCTTTACAAAGGTTCTAAACCAGGAACAACATGCAACCCTGGTTTATCTTCTAGGTCTTAGGACCAAAGACTCTTGAACCGGATACGCTGGTTTCCTTTCACCGAGGGTGTCAGAAATAAAGAAGAGAAAACCAGTGAGAAGATCGGAACACATCCAAGAACACAATAATAAAGAAGCGCACGAATCTCAACAAACACGCGCGTAAAAGATACATGCGCCAAAAAAAACCACGACCAAAGTAATGGAGAACCACGACAACCACGCTACGGCAAAACCACCATCGCACATCGCTCACCCTCAACGAACTGAGCGCTTCCTGCTTGCAGGGGTACTAGCGACTCGTAGGTCACTATATTAGATAAACGAGATCAATGTATTCATTGCCACTGTTACGCTATCAATCAGTCATTTCCTTAACTTTGCCTTGCTCTATTGCCCTCGTCCATCATCCAATTCTTGGTCTCTCTCTGTCGCATTGCTCAAATCGATAACCTGTGACCTCCCCGGTTTTGCTCTGTTCAAGCAAAACCGGGGCAATATGGGGTAACTTGTCATGCAATCCCTGTCTCCAGAGAAGATCTCTCTGTACCATCTCTACAGCCGCTCAAAATTTGGACACAAATACCTTGAATGAGTAGTGGCACGGTGTGTCTACCATGCACAATGACCAACCAAGAAAGGCATATGTCACTGACTGTGACCTAAGAATTTCACTATGTGTGGTTAATGTTGACAACTCATCATGCGAGTCACAAATTTTCAGAGGGGGAAACAATGGTTTGGGAATATCATCAATGAAATAGCAAGTACAAAGACCTTCAATAAGTAGTGGCACGGTATGGCTACCATGTATCATGACCAACCAAAGCAGGCATATGTCACTGACCATGACCAGAGAATTTAACTATGTGTGGTCAAGGCTGCACAATCATAATACGAGACACAAATGGTCACAGGGGGAAACGATGGTTTTAAAATACTAGTTATCGACTAGCAAGTACAAAGACCTTCAATACGTAGTGGCACGGTGTGGCTACCATGCACAATGGCCAACCAAAGTAGGCAGATGTCATTGACCATGACCAAAGTATTTCACTAAGATGGGTCAGCGTTGACAAGTCATAATATGAGTCACAAATGGTCATATGGAGAAACAATGGTTTTGGAATACTTGTTATGGACTAGCAAGTATAAACACCTTCAATAAGTAGTGGCATGGTGTGGCTACCATGCATAATAACCAACCAAAACAGGCACATGTCACAGACCATAACAAAACAATTCCAATATGTGTGGTTAACGTTGACAACTCATAATACGAGTAAAAAATGGTCTGAGGGGGAAATAATGGTTTGGTAATAACAGTTTTTGACAAGAAAGTACAAAGAACTTGAATGATTAGTGGCACGGTGAGGCTACCATGTACATTGACCAACCAAATTAGGCATATGTCACTAGCCATGACCAAATAATGTCACCATATGTGGTCAACATTGACAACTCATAATATGAGTCACACATGGTGAAAGGGGAATACAATGGTTTTGAAATTCTAGTTATTGACTAGCAAGTACCAAGACCTTCAATAAGTAGTGGCATAGTGTGGCTACCATGCACTATGACGAACCAAAGTGGGCATATATCATTGACCATGTCCAAAGAATTTCACTATGTGTGGTCAACGTTGATAACTCATAATACAAGTCACAAATGGTAAAAGGGGGGAACAATGGTTTGGTAATGCTGTTTTCCAAATATCAAGTAAGAAGACCTTGAATAAGTAGTAAAAGGGTGTATCTATCATGCACAAGGACCAACCAAAGTAGGCATATAACACTGACCATGAGCAAAGAATTTCACTCAGTGTGGTCAACATTGACAAATCATAAAACAATTCACAAATGGTCAGAGGGGGAAACAATGGTTTGGAAATACTACTTATCTACTAGAAAATAGAAATACCCTGAATACGTAGTGGTACAGTGTGGCTACCATGCACGATGACGAACAAAATTAGGCATATGTCACTGACCATGACCAAAGAATTTCACTATGGTGGTCAATGTTGAAAACTCATAATACGAATTACAAATTGCCAGAGGGGGAAAATTTATTTGGACACACTAGATATCAAGTAAAAAGAACAAAGACCTGTAACAAGTAGTGGCACGGTGTGGCTATCATGCACAATGACCAACCAAGGTAGGCATATGTCACTGATCATGACCAAAGAGTTTCACCGTTTGTGATCAATGTTGACAACACATAATACGAGTGACAAATGGTCAGAGGGACAAAAAATGGTTTGGGAATACTAGTTATTGACCAGCAAGTACAAAGACCTTCAATATGTTGGGGCACGGTGTGGCGGCCATGTACAATGCTCAATCAAAGTAGACATATGTGAGTGACCACGACCAAAGGATTTCACTATGTGTGGTCAACGTTGATAACTCATAATACGACTCACAAATTGTCAGATGGGAGAACGATGGTTTGGGAATACTAGTTGTTGACTAGAAAGTACAAAGACCTTAAAAACATAGTGGCATGGTGTGGCCATCCTGCACAATGACCAACCAAAGTAGGCATATGTCACTGATCATGACCAAAGAATTTCATTATGGGTGGTCAACGTTGACATCTCATAATACAAGTCACAAATGGTCAGAGGGGGGAAAATGGTTTGGGAATACTAGTTATTGACTAGCAAGCAGGAATACCTTGAATACATAGAGGCACAGTGTGGCTAACATGCACAATGACCAACCAAGGTAGGCATATGTCACTGACCATGAAAAAATAGTTTCACTATGGGTGGTCAACGTAGACAACTCATAATACGAGTCACATTCGGTCAAAGGGGGAAAGAAAGGTTTGGACATACTAGTTACTGACTAGAAAATATAAAGACCTTCATAATGGTGGCACGGTGTGGCTACCATGCACATTGAAAAACCAAAGTAGGCATATGTCACAGACCATGACCCAAGAATTTCAATATGGGTTGTCAACGTTGACAACTCATAATACAAGTCAAAAATGATCAAAGGGAGAAAAAATGGTTTAGGAATATTAGAAATGGACTACCAAGTACAATGACCTCCAAGAATAGTGGCACAGTGTGGCTATAATGCACTATGACCAACCAACATAAGGGTAGTGTCACTGACACTGACCATGACCAAAGAAATGCACTATGTGTGGTCAACGTTGACAACTCGTAGTACAAGTCACAAATGTTCAGAGGAGGAAACAATGGTTTGAGAAGACTAGGTACCAACTACAAGTACAAAGACCTTCTATATGTAGTGGCAAGGTGTGGCTACAATGCACAATGACGAACCGAAGTAGGCATATGTCGCTGGCCGTTACCAGAGGATTTCACTATTTGTGGTCAAACTTGACAGCTCATAATACGAGTCACAAATAGTCATAGGGGGAAACAATGGTTTGGGTATACTAGTTATTGAATAGCAAGTAAAAATTCATTCAACACATAGTCGCACAGTGTGTCTACCATGCATGATGACCAACCAAAGTGGGCATATGTCACTGACCATGACCAAAGAATTTCACTATGTGTGGCCAATGTTTCCAACTCATTATTCAAGTCACAAGAATACTAGTTATCAACTGGATAGTACAAAAACCTTCAATATGTAGTGGCATGGTGTGGCTACCATGCAAAATGACCAACCAAAGTACGCATATGTCCCCGACTATGACCAAAGAATTTCATTATGTGTGGTCAACTTTGACAACCCATAAAACGAGTCACAAATGGTCAGAGGGGGAAGCAATTGTTTGGGATTACCACTTATCAACTGGCATGTTCAAAGAGTTTTAATAAGTAGTGGCACAGCGTAACAACCATGCACAATGACCAACGAAAGCAGGCATATGTCACTGACCATGGCCAAAGAATTTCACTATGGGTGGTTAACATTGAAAACTCATAATACAAGTCACAGATGGTTAGAGGGGGAAACAATGGTTTGGGAATAATAGTTGTCGAATACAAAGTACTAAGACCTTCAATAAGTATTGGCATGGTGTAGCAACCATGGAAAATGACCAACCAAAGTAGGCATATGTCACTGACCATGACCAAAGAATTTCACTGTATGTGGTTAACATTGACAACTCGTAATAAAAGTCACAAATGGTCAAAAATTGTGCGCACGGTGCGGACATCGTTGAAAACTCATAACACAAGTTGAAAATGGTCAGAGGGGGATGGTTTGGGAGTACTAGTTATTGAATCGCAAATACAAAAACCTTCAAGAAATAGTGGCATGGCGGGGTTACCTTGCACAATGACCAACCAACGTAGGCATATGTCATTGAACATTGCCGAAGAATTTCACCACGCATGGTCAACATTGATGACTCATGATACAATTTATTAATTGTCAGAGGGGGAAACAACAGGTATGGAAAACTAGTTATTAACTAGCAAGTACAAAAACCTTCAATAAGTAGTGGCACGATGTGGATACCATGAACAATGACCAACCAAAGTAGGCATATGCCACAGACCATGACCAAAGATTTTCACTATGTGTGGTCAACGTTGACAGCTCATTATACGAGTCACAAATGGTCAGAGGGGAAACAATGGTTTTGAAAATCTAGTTACTGACTAGAAAGTGCAAAGAACTTCAATATGTAGTGGTACGTTGTGGCAACCATGCACAATGACCAACCTGATTAGGCATATGTCACCGACCATGACCAAAGAGTTTCCCTATGTGTGGTCAACGTTGACAACTCATAACATAATTCACAAATTTTCAAAGGAAGAAACAATGGTTTGGGAATACTAATTAGTAAATAGAAATTACAAATACTATGAATAAGTATTGATACGATGTGGCTACCAGGCACAGCGACCAACCAAAGAAGGAATATGTCCCTGATAATGACCCAAAACGTTCACTATGTGTGTTCAACGCTGAAAAATCATACTACGAGTCACTGATGGTCAGAGGGGAAACAATGATTTGGAAATACTACTTATTTACTAGCAATTACAAAGTCCTCCACTAAGTAGTGGCATGGTTTGGCTACCATGGACAATGACAAACCAAAGTAGGCATATGTCCCTATCCATGACCAAAGAATTTCACTATGTATGGTCAACGTTGACAACTCAAAATACAAGTCGCAAATGATCAAAGGGGGAAACAATGGTTTGGGAATACTAGTTTTCTACTAGCAAGTACGAAGACCTTAAAAAATTAGTGGCACGGTGTGACTACCTTGCACAACGACCAACCAATGTAGGCATATGTCAGTGACCATGACCAAAGAACTCCACTATGTGTGGGAAAAATGGTTTGGAAATACTTGTTATAAAATAGCAAGTATAAATACCTTCTATAAGTAGTGGCACGCTGTGACTATCATGCACAATGACAAACCAAAGTATGCATATGTCACTGACCATGACCAAAACAGATTACTATGTGTGGTCAGATTTGACAATTCATAGTTCGATTCTCAATAGCCAGTGTGGGAAACAATGGTTTTGGAATACTTGTTATCAAATAGGAAGTAAAAAAAATTAAATACTTAGTGGCACGGTGTGGCTACCATGCACTATGAGCAACCAAAGTAGGCATATGTCACTTCCCTTGACGACAGAATTTCACTACGTGTGGTCAACGTTGAAAACTCATAATACAAGTACTCAAACATGGGCGGAGGGGGAAACAATGGTTTGGAAATACCAGTTACAAAGTAGCAAGTACAGAGACCTTAAATAAGTAGTGGCACGGTGTGGCTACCATGCACAATGACCAACCAAAGTGGGCTTATGTCATTGACCATGACCAATGACTTTCACCACGTGTAGTCAACATTGACAACTCATGATACAAGTCACAAATGTTCAGAGGGGGAAACATTGGTTTGGGAATACTAGTTATGGAATAGCAAGTGTAGAGACCTTCAATAATTAGTGGCACGGTGTGGCTGCCATGAAAAATGACCAACCAAAATAAGCATATGTCACAGAACATGACCAAAGAATTTCACTATGTGTGGTCAACGTTGACGACTCATTATACGAGTCACAAATGTTTTGAAGAGGAACAATGGTTTGGGAATACATACATCGACTAGAAATTACAAAGACCTTCAATAAGTAGTAGCACGGTGTGGCTATCATGCAACAGCGTTCCGAACACGCCATGCAAGGGTGGCTTTCAACCTCTCGGGGAGTAACATAACAGTAACGCTACCCGCCGAGGGGCAGTTTTGACAGACGACCCCGACAACGCGCGCGGTCAATGGCGGAAGCAGTTTCGTTGACTGCGACCATGGGTTGGTCACAGTACCATCGGTGGTGTGCGCAACAGGGCGACCGCACCCACCGCTGAGAGCCATTCGAAGCTAATGCGGCGGCCCGCCATGAGACAAGATGGACTGTCGATCCAGATGATCAACGGCCAAGCACTTCTCGCACTAAGCATTAGGTGCAAGTAGGGCACCGGGTAAAGGTGCAAGTAGGACACCGGTCTCAAGAGCAAGTAGCTTGTTGTAGCAAGCTAGGAGAGGAGCAGGTTAGGGCCAGGACTAGCCGGCCGGAGAGTATAAATACCCTGTACTCAGTTCAATCTCATTATCATGTGATTTTCCAGCTGTGGCTTACAGACATCTCCAAGTCTATCTTTTTGCTGCGACTGTGCTCTCCATACAACAAGGATTGATCTCCAGAGAGCACCCACTCTCACAGTTACCAATGAATTTCAATACATGTGGTCAACGTTGAGAACTCACAATACTTGTAAAAAATGGTCAGAGGGGAAAACAATGGTTTGGAGATACTAGGTATCTACTAGCAAGTACAAACACCTTCAATACGTAGCACTGCAGTGTGCCAATCATGCACTATGATCAACCAAAGCAGGCATAAGTCACAGAAATTTTCGAACAAATTTCACTTATGGGTGCTCAACGCTAACAACTCATAACACGAGTCACACATGGTCAGAGAGGGAAAAATGGTTTAGAAATATTAGTTCTTGACTAGCAAGTACAAACAAGTTTAGTAAGTAGTGGCACGGTGTAGCTACCATGCACAATGACCAACCAAGGTAGGCATATGTCACTGACCATCACCAGAGAATTCCACTATGTTTGGTCCACGTTGACAGCTCATAATACGATTCACAAATGGTCAAATCGGGAAACAGTGGTTTGGGAACACTAGGT
>SZWC01001561.1:168290-179071 GCA_023375785.1 Penium margaritaceum
ATGATCCTCCTTCTGGCCTTGCCGGACAGTTGGAGTCCCATGATCACCGTCGTAGGCGGCTGGTCCGTCGATGAGTTGAAGTACCCGAAGGTGGCTGAGTACGTCCGCAACGAATGGATGCGGAGTGGTGGGAGAGAGAGCGGGGCGACATCAAGTTCCACCTATGCCGTCCACCCTCAAGGTGGAGGGGGAGGCAAGAAGGGGAAGGGTGCCAAGCAGGGCACCAAGAAAGGTGACATCAAGGGGGAGTGCTACAACTGTGGCAAACAGGGCCACTATGCACGCAACTGCCCCAAAAAGAATTCGGACCAGCCCGGGAAGGGGGGGAAGAAGGACACCCAAGCTATGATGGCCAGGGAATCTACCGACTTGACAGATCCGGAAGTCACGGTGATCGACTCCGGATCAGGCCGCCACACACAATGCGACGGCGGAGTTCTTCACCTACGGCACAACCGAGTGGCGCATGACAGTGGCTAACAAGAAATCGGAGTTGGCCACAGGCGAAGGCAATGTTTGCATTGAGTCGGTGGTGAACGGGAAAGTCATTCCGTGCACCATCTACGACGTGCTCCACAT
The DNA here is from genome assembly GCA_023375785.1 of Penium margaritaceum. Taxonomy (NCBI): domain Eukaryota; kingdom Viridiplantae; phylum Streptophyta; class Zygnematophyceae; order Desmidiales; family Peniaceae; genus Penium; species Penium margaritaceum. The sequence continues at coordinate 168,870 of SZWC01001561.1, forward strand.
GCCCAACTTTAGGGCAAACCTGCTGTCAGTGAGTCGCCTTACGGACAAGGGGCTTGAGGTACTCTTCAACAAGAAAGAGGCCATTATCCGGAAGTGTTGGCTCTGGTGGGTGTGGAGGCACCCTCAAGGATGCCTAGCTCTCACTGAAGCACGCTACCAGTGTTTGGGCAGCCAATGGACACCAATGGTGAAGAGTGTGGAGCACAAGGATCACGAATGAGAGTGGACAGAACACGTCCCATTCAGTAGATCTGAATCGAAACACATTCTTGTTACTTAGCATGGTCAGATTACATCAAATTGTTATAGCCTGTGATCTAAGCTTTCCAACGCATCCAAGCACGCCCAAATTGGAGCAGTAGAGCCCTTGCTACGGCCGTCGAAGTAACCCTTGGTGGAGCCCAACCGCCCACCATGCCCACGAACGGGAGTGATGGGAGGTGCTTCGACGGTGGCCTGTTGAAGCGCCCCCCCTGTCATTCCAACATGGGGAGGGGCTTGCCCTGGTCCAGGAGACCATCCATATCCATTCCTTCATGCCCCATGTGCCTTTGGAGCCCATTGGAGACGAACTCGGATCATTGGCGGTGGATTATCACGCCACCTATGGCGGGTACCACATTCCACACGCCCAACACCCGATTTTGGGCCTGGGCTAACTTTCTGAATACTCACTCAAATCAAGCGATTCAAAGCTTGATCCTGCATGGAAAAATCCAAGGATCCAAATATACAGTCAGATTAGGTTTTTGACCACTCCTCAGTGGTCAAACCAGGGAGTACGATCAACTTCACAACAGCATGTGCAACACAACCAAAAGTGCGGAGGTGTGCCACAGTTGGCTTCCTCCCGGTCCACACTTCTTATGGCGTCTTCCACACCTTGGACTCCACGTCTTTTAGCGGCTTTTTTGGCGTCAGGTTCATGATGTACGCCGCTGTCCGTGCCGCCTCTCCCCAGTACTGGTGCGCGAGGCCGGCATCACTCAACATGGACCGGACCATGTTTAGGATGGTGCGGTTCGCCCTCTCAGCAACGTGGTTCTTCTGCGGAGAGTGTGGCGTAGTTTTCTGCCACGCGATTCCCTTGCTCTTCATCCATGCTGAGCAGCCCTTGTACTCACCGCCATTGTCGCTCCAAAATGCCTTCATCTTCAACTCCGTTTGTCGCTCCACAACCGCAACCAATTCCTGCATACACGACAAGACATCGCTCTTCCTCTTGATGATGTAAAGGTAGAGCTTGCAACTGTGGTCGTCAATGAAGGTGACAAAGTAGCACGCCCCACCAATGGAGGGCTCGAATGGTCCACACACATCTATGTGCACCATCTCCAACTTCGCCAATGCACGCGTCCCTTTGCCATCAAATGGCTACCGTGTCGCCTTGTCCACCACGCATGGCTTGCACACGGCATTCTTGGCTGCATTGAGGCCCTTGACCTCAAGACCCCGCACCGCTTCCTTCTTTGCCATGTCCCTCACAGTTGAGGGAGCGATATGACATAGGCGGCGGTGCCATAGGTCAAGATTTGCTTCATCCTTCATCACGAGGTTGACGGCGTCAGTCCTCACTGCATTGGAAAGAACCTTGGTACAAAGAAGGTACACTTCCTCCTTCCTCTTGCCACGTACAATCACCTCGCCATCCCCCTCCTTCCGGATGATGGCCTCCTTCTTGTTGAAGAGTACCTCAAGCCCCTTGTCGGTAAAACGGCTCACTGACAGCAGGTTTGCCCCAAAGTTGGGCATGTGAAGCACGTCGTAGATGGTGCACGGAATGACTTTCCCGTTCACCACCGACTCAATGCGAACATTGCCTTCGCCCGCAACCAACTCTCTTTTGCCGTTGGCCACTGTCATGCACCGCTCATTGGCGCCGTAGGTGACGAATGCCGCCTTGTTGCATTCTGTGTGGCGGCCTGATCCGGAGTCGATAACCATGACTTCCGGATCTGTCAAGTCGGTAGATTCCCTGGCCATCATGGCTTGGGTGTCCTTCTTCCCGCCTTTCCTGGGCTGGTCCGACTTCTTGTTGGGGCAATCGTGTGCGTAGTGGCCCTGTTTGCCACAATTGTAGCACTCCCCCTTGATGTCACCTTTCTTGGTGCCCTGCTTGGCACCCTTCCCCTTCTTGCCTCCCCCTCCACCTTGAGGGTAGACGGCATGGGCGGAACTTGATGTTGCCCCGCTCTCTCTCTCACACCATGCCGCATCCATTCGTTGCGGACGTACTCAGCCACCTTGGGGTAGTTCAGCTCATCGGCAGACCAGCTGCCTACGACGGTGATCATGGGACTCCAACTGTCCGGCAAGGCCAGAAGGAGGATCATAGCTTGCAGCTGAGGGTCAACCTTCCATCCGGTGGCTATGCACTCGGTAGTAAGGGACTCAATCTGTTGCAAGATCTCCATGATGTCGTCGCCTTCGTTGGCTCAGAGGGTGACAAGCCTCTTGAAGACAAAGAGTTGGTGTGCGAGGTTGGTGGACTAGTAGATGGTGCAGATTTTCTTCCAAGCCTCCACGGCCTCCGTGCATCCTTGAATCAGTGCACGCTACGGCGGAGCTAGCACTAACACCAACAATGCAAGCGCCTTCTTGTTACGCTTCTTGTACTTGTCCACTTCCTCCGGTGTCGCGGTATCCGGAGGCACGGTCTCTTCACCGTTGACCAGCTCAAGTAGGCCCTTGTCATCGAGGTAGACCTCAAACTGCCACCTCCACAAGGGGAAGCCGTTCCCATCAAACTTGGAGACGGCGCCGATGCTCTCTTGCTCAGTCGTTGTCATGGCGCGCGGCGGTAGCGTGAAAGATGAGGAGCTAGGGTCCTTCTAGGTACTTGGGCCCATAACCCTTTTTTTGGCTCTAGTGGGTGTGGAGGCACCCTCAAGGATGCCTAGCTCTCACTAAAGCACGCTACCAGTGTTTGGGCAGTCAATGGACACCAATGGTCAACAGTGTGGAGCACAAGGATCACAGATGTGAGTGGACAGAACACGTCGCATTCAGTAGATCTAAATCGAAACACGTTTTTGCTACTAAGCATAGTCAGATTACACCAACTTCTTATAGCCTGTGGTCTAAACTTTCCAACGCATCCAAGCACACCCAAATTGGAGCAATAGAGCCCCTCTTACGGCCGTTGAAGTAACCCTTGGTGGAGTCCAGCCGCCCACCATGCCCACGAACGGGAGTGACGGGAGGCGCTTCGACGGTGGCCTGTCGAAGCGCCCTCCCTGTCATTCCAACGTGGGGAGGGGCTCCCCTGGTCCATGAGACCATCCACATCCATTCCTTCATGACCCATGTGCCTTTGGAGCCCATTGGAGACGAACTCGGGTAACTGGTGGTGGATTATCCCGCCGCCTATGGTGGGTACCAGATTCCACACGCCCAACACCCAATTTTTGGGCTAGGCTATCTTTATGAATGCTCACTCAAATCGAGCAATTCAAAGCTTGATCCTGCGTGGAAAAATCCAAGAAATCCAAATCCACAGTCAGATCGGGTTTTTGACCACTCTTCAGTGGTCGAACAAGGGAGTACGATCAACGGCACTCATGGCAAGGGGCACACCATGTCAACAGGAAGGAGGGGGACGGCGAGGTAATTGCACGTGGCAAACAAGAGGAGGACCTGTACCTTCTTCATACCAATATTCTTGCCGATGCGGCGAGGAATGATGCCGTCAACCTCGTGACGAAGGATGAAAGAAATCTGGATCTGTGGCACCACCGCCTATGTCACATCGCTCCCTGAACTATGAGGAACATGGCGAAGAAGGAAGTGGTGCGGGGTCTTGAGGTCAAGGGCCTCGATGCAACCAAGAATGCCGTGTGCGAGCCATGCAGGGTGGACAAGGTGACACGGCAGTCATTCTATGGCAATGGGATGCGTGCATCGGCGAAGTTGGAGGTGGTGCACACGGGTGTGTGTGGACCGTTCGAGCCCTCCATTGGTGGGATGTGCTACTTCGTCACCTTCATCGATGACCTCAGCCGCAAGCTCTACCTCTACATCATCAAGAGGAAGAGCGATGTCTTATCGTGCATGCAGGAATTTGTGGCGGCTGTGGAGTGGCAAACGGAGTTGAAGGTGAAGGCGTTCCGGAGTGACTACGGTGGCGAGTATGAGGGTTGCTCGGCATGAATGAAGAGCAAGGGGATTGCGTGGTAGAAAACTACGCCACACTCTCCGCAGGAGAACGGCGTCGCTGAGAGGGCAAACCGCACCATCCTAAACATGGTCCGGTCCATGTTGAGCGATACCGGCCTCGCGTAGCGGTACTGGGGCGAGGTGGCACGGACGGCGGCGTACATCATGAACCTGACACGGACGAAGCCGCTAAAGGACGCGGAGTCCAAGGTGTGGAAGACGCCACAAGAAGTGTGGAGCGGGAGGAAGCCAACTGTGGCACACTTCCACACGTTTGGTTGTGTTGCTCATGCTGTTGTGCAGGCATGGGAGGGGCGGGGCAAGCTGGACCCGTGGACTTGCTGGTGCATCTTTGTCGGGTACGAGAGCGGGAGTAGGGCGTACCGGCTCTTCGACCCGCGTAGGCAGCAGATCGTGAAGATTCACGATGTCAAGTTTGACGAGGTCAGCCGTTGGACGGACAAGGACGCGAGTCTCTCCAAGCGGGGGGAGTGGCTGCCACTTCTCGAGGGGGAGACGCCGGAGGACACAAAAGAGGTTGACGTCCCATCGGCTCCAGTCAACGAGAACTATCTGGTTGATGTTGGAGAGGCTAATTTGCATTCAGCCGAGTCGGACAAGGAGTCTGAAGCACCGGCAGTAGTGGAGCAGAACGAGAAGGCGGGGAGTGAACCTGCATCTCCATGGTCCCCGAGGGAGGGGGAGCAGGCCAGTGGTGCAAGTGGCATCGCGAGAGGGCAGCAGCACTGACAACAGCGGCAGCAACAGCAGTAGCCTCAACACCAGCAGCCTCGGAGAAGCGGACGCGCAAGGAGGACGGCAAAACGGTACGATGTTACAGAGGGCACCTGGAGTGGGTTTGCTCGAGCGTTCTTTGCGCAAGAGGAGTCCGAGACCGTCAAGGAGGCGTTGCAGCAGAAGGATGGGGCTGAGTGGGAGGGAGCCATAAAATCTGAGCTCGCCTCCCACAAAGAGAACGGCACTTGGCAGCTGATTGACACACCGGAGGGCGCAAAAATCATCTGCTCCAAGTGGATCTTCAAGAAGAAGCTCACCAAGGAGGGGAAGGTGGAGCGGTACAAGGCGCGCCTGGTCACGAAGGGGTACGCCCGACGAAAGGGTGAACACTACGAAGAAACCTTTGCACCGGTGGCGAATTTTGCCTTGATCCGCTCCATCCTCTTGGTGGCGGCGGCACGCAACTACGAAGTCCACCAAATGGACGTAAAAACCGCATTCCTCAATGGTGACCTGGACAAGGAGGTCCTCATGGAGGTTCCGGAAGGGGTGGACACGCCGCCGGGGAAGGTGTGCCGGCTTCGCAAGGCGCTCTACGGACTGAAGCAAGCACCACTCATGTGGTACCTGGAAATGGACGACTTCAAGGCCAAACTTGTCTTCAAGCGCTGCGTAGCGAGTCAAAGCGTGCACGTGCGGAAGCAGCCGGGGTTGCACCAGATCGTGGTCCTTTACGTGGATGACCTCATCTTCGTGTCATTGGACATGGAGGAGTTGGTGAACCTGAAGTGGTAGCTGGGCGGTCGGTTCAAAATGACCGACATGGGTGAGTTCGAGTACTACCTCGGCGTCACCATCAAGAGGGACCACAAGGCACGCACGCTAGAGATGGGGTAGGCAAAGTACGTGCAAGAGGTACCCCGCCGCTACAACATGGAGGAGTGCAACCCCATCGGCACCCCCATGACCACCACAAGTGAGTTGAGCTTGAGCATGTGCCCCGGCACAGACGAAGAAAAGGAGGAGATGGCAGGTGTGCCATACAAGTCCGCAGTGGGGAGCATCATGTACGTCATGGTGGCGACGCGGCCAGACCCGGCCTTCGCGGAGGGCCTAGTGAGCCGCTATGTCGCTGTCCCCGGGCCGCTGCATTGGCAAGCGGTGAAGCGGATCCTCCGCTATCTCAAGGCGATAAAACAGTCGCGGCTNCACGATGTCAAGTTTGACGAGGTCAGCCGTTGGACGGACAAGGACGCGAGTCTCTCCAAGCGGGGGGAGTGGCTGCCACTTCTCGAGGGGGAGACGCCGGAGGACACAAAAGAGGTTGACGTCCCATCGGCTCCAGTCAACGAGAACTATCTGGTTGATGTTGGAGCGGCTAATTTGCATTCAGCCGAATCGGACAAGGAGTCTGAAGCACCGGCAGCTGTGGAGCAGAACGAGAAGGCGGGGAGTGAACCTGCATCTCCATGGTCCCCGAGGGAGGGGGAGCAGGCCAGCGGTGCAAGTGGCATCGCGAGAGGGCAGCAGCAGTGACAACAGCGGCAGCAACAGCAGTAGCCTCAACACCAGCAGCCTCGGAGAAGCGGACGCGCAAGGAGGACGGCAAAACGGTACGATGTTACAGAGGGCACCTGGAGTGGGTTTGCTCGAGCGTTCTTTGCGCAAGAGGAGCCCGAGACCGTCAAGGAGGCGTTGCAGCAGAAGGATGGGGCTGAGTGGGAGGGAGCCATAAAATCCGAGCTCGCCTCCCACAAAGAGAACGGCACTTGGCAGCTGATTGACACACCGGAGGGCGCAAAAATCATCTGCTCCAAGTGGATCTTCAAGAAGAAGCTCACCAAGGAGGGGAAGGTGGAGCGGTACAAGGCGCGCCTGGTCACGAAGGGGTACGCCCGACGAAAGGGTGAACACTATGAAGAAACCTTTGCACCGGTGGCGAATTTTGCCTTGATCCGCTCCATCCTCTTGGTGGCGGCGGCACGCAACTACGAAGTCCACCAAATGGACGTAAAAACCGCATTCCTCAATGGTGACCTGGACAAGGAGGTCCTCATGGAGGTGCCGGAAGGGGTGGACACGCCGCCGGGGAAGGTGTGCCGGCTTCGCAAGGCACTCTACGGACTGAAGCAAGCACCACTCATGTGGTACCTGGAAATGGACGACTTCAAGGCCGAACTTGTCTTCAAGCGCTGCGTAGCGAGTCAAAGCGTGCACGTGCGGAAGCAGCCGGGGTTGCACCAGATCGTGGTCCTTTACGTGGATGACCTCATCTTCGTGTCATTGGACATGGAGGAGTTGGTGAACCTGAAGTGGTAGCTGGGCGGTCGGTTCAAAATGACCGACATGGGTGAGTTCGAGTACTACCTCGGCGTCACCATCAAGAGGGACCACAAGACACGCACGCTAGAGATGGGGTAGGCAAAGTACGTGCAAGAGGTACCCCGCCGCTACAACATGGAGGAGTGCAACCCCATCGGCACCCCCATGACCACCACAAGTCAGTTGAGCTTGAGCATGTGCCCCGGCACAGACGAAGAAAAGGAGGAGATGGCAGGTGTGCCATACAAGTCCGCAGTGGGGAGCATCATGTACGTCATGGTGGCGACGCGGCCAGACCCGGCCTTCGCGGAGGGCCTAGTGAGCCGCTATGTCGCTGTCCCCGGGCCGCTGCATTGGCAAGCGGTGAAGCGGATCCTCCGCTATCTCAAGGCGATAAAACAGTCGCGGCTCGTGTTTGGAGGGGGAGCGCGTGACCACTTCCTTGAGTTGGTTGGATACTCCGATGCCGACTGGGCTGGTGATGTGGATGACAGAAAATCANCGTCAGGGTATGTGTTTGTGCTTGGTGGTGCAGCAGTTTCATGGGCAAGCAGGAAGCAAGAATGTGTTGCACTGTCTAGCACCGAAGCGGAGTACATCACACTCGTGGAAACCGCAACGGAGGCGGTGTGGGTGCGTCGGCTGTTTAAGGAGATCGGCGTGCCGCAAAGGAAGTGGACGGTGCTCAGCGTTGACAACATGAGTGCCATCAGCCTTACCCAGAATCTGGTGCTGCACAGGAGGACCAAGCACATCGAGATCCGGCATCACTACGCACGGGACTTGTTGGCGAAGGGAGATGCGGCTATTGTGCATTGTGGCACTAAGCGCATGCTCGCCGATGCCATGACCAAGGCACAGCCCAAGGACAGGGACAAAACAAGCTGCATGGAGCTCGGACTGCGCTGTGAGGTTTAAAAATGCTACAGGTTCCAAGGACAAGGTATCAAGGCTGCGGTGCAAGGGGAGATTGTTGACATGGTGTGCCCCTTGCCATGAGTGCCGTTGATCGTACTCCCTGGTTCAACCACTGAGGAGTGGTCGAACACCTGATCTGCACTTAGATTTGGATTCCTTGGATTGTTTCATGCAGGATCGAGCTTTGAATCGCTCGATTTGAGTGAGTACTTATAAAGTTAGCCTAGCCCGAAAATCGGGTGTTGGGCAGGTGGAATCTGGTACCCGCCATGGGTGGCGAGATATTCCACCGCCAGGGATCCGAGTGCATTCCTAATGGCCTCCAAATGCACCAGGGGCATGAATTAGATAACCATAAGGACCTCCTTGACCAAGATGAACTTCCCCTTGACTTCTGGGCGAGGAAAGGCGCTTTGATGGGTCATCGTCGAAGCGCCGCCCGTTGCCCAGAGTGCAAGGCCAGGTGGACGGCTCCACCAAGGGTTACTTTGACGGCCGTAGCAGGGGCTCTACAGCTCCGTTTTGGGTGTGCTTGGATGCGTTGGAAAGCTTATATCACAGGCTATAAGGATCTGATGTAATCTCACTATGATAAGTAATGAAAATGTGTTTCGATTAAGATCTACTGAATTTGACGTGTTCTGCCCACTCTTATCCGTGATCCTTGTGCTCCACACTCTTCACCATTGGTGTCCATTGGCTGTCCAAACCTTGGCAGCGTGAACCAGTGAGAACTAGGCATCCTTGAGGGTGCCTCCACACCCAGTAGAGCCAACAGTTCCCTGGATTGGTCCACCTTTATTTGGCTTACTTGCACTATCTTTGGCCTCTTCCACCCTCCTCTGGCTTGCTCCACCTTTCTCTGGCTTGCTCCACCGTTCTGTGGCTTGCTTTATTTTTCTCTGGCTTGTTCTACCTTCCTCTGCCTTGCTCCACCATTCTTTGGCTTGCTCCACCGTTCTCTGGCTTGCTCCACCTTTCTCTGGCTTGCTCCACCGTTCTGTGGCTTGCTTTATTTTTCTCTGGCTTGTTCTACCTTCCTCTGCCTTGCTCCACCATTCTTTGGCTTGCTCCACCGTTTTTGGGCTTGCTCCACCGTTCTGTAGCTTGCTCAACCTTTCTCCGGCTTGCTCAACCATTTTCTTGCTTGCTCCACCTTCCTCCGGGTTGCTCGATCGTTCTCTAGCTTGCTCCGTGTTTCTCCAGCTTACTCCACCTTTCTCTGGCTTGCTCCACCTTTCTCCGGCTTGCTCAACCATTTTCTTGCTTGCTCCACCTTCCTCCGGGTTGCTCGATCGTTCTCTAGCTTGCTCCGTGTTTCTCCAGCTTACTCCACCTTTCTCTGGCTTGATCCACCTTTCTCCGGCTTGCTCGAACTTTCTCTTGCTTGCTCCAATGTCCTCCGGCTTGCTCCAGCGTTCTCTGGCTTGCTCCACGGTTCTCTGGCTTGCTCCACCGTTCTCTAACTTGCTTGGCCTTTCTCTAGCTTGCTTCACCTTTCTCTGGCTAGCTCCACCGTTCTCCGATTTGCTCCACCCTTCTCTGACTTTATCCACCACTTTGGCTTGCTCCACATTTCTCTGTCTTGCTCCACCGTTCTCTTGTTTGCTCCACCTTTCTCTGGGTTGCTCCATCTTTCTCTCACTTTCTTCATCATTATTTGGCTTGCTTCACCCTTCTCTGGCTTACTCAACCATCCTCTTGCTTGCTCACCCATTCTCTGGCTTGCTCCACCATTCTCTGGCTTGCTCTACCCTTCTATACCTTGCTCCACATTTTTCTGACTTGGCCTACCTTCCTCTGGCTTGCTGCAATTTTATCTAGCTTGCTCCAACTTTCTTTGGCTTGTTCCACCTTTCTCTGGCTTGCTCCACCTTTCTCTCGCTTGCATTACCTGTCTCTGCCTTGCTCCACACTTATCTGGCTTGCTCTTATGTTCTATGGCTTGCTCCACTGTTCTCTGGCTTACTCCACCGTTCTCAGGCTTGCTCTGCCGTTTTTTTGCTTGCTCCATCGTTCTCTGGCTTGCTCCACCTTTCTCTGGCTTGCTCTACCGTTCTCTGGCTTGC
>SZWC01001561.1:185370-198921 GCA_023375785.1 Penium margaritaceum
TGTTATCAACTAGCAAGTACAAAGCCCTTCAATGAGTAGTGGCACGGTGGGGCTACCATGCACAATGAACAACCAAAGAAGGCATATGCCACTAACCATGACCAAAGAAGTTTACTAAGATAGGTCAACATTGACAACTCAAAATACGGGTCACAATGATTTGGGAATACTAGTTATCAGCTAGCTAGTACAAAGAACTTCACTAGGTAGTTGCAAGGTGGGGCTACCATGCACAATGACCAATCAAAGTAGGCATATTCACGGACTATGACCTTAGATTCACACCATCTGTGGTCAACGTTGAGAACCCATAAAACGATTTACAAACGGTTCGAGGGGGAAACCAAGGTTTGGGAATACTAGTTATCGACTAGCAAGTACAAAGGTCTTCAGTAAGTAGTGGCATGCTATGGCTACCATGCACAATGACCAACCAAAGTAGGCATTTGTCACTTATCATGACCAAAGAATTTTGCTGTCTGTGGTCAACATTGACAACCCAGTATAAAAGTAACAAATGGTCAAAAGGGGAAAAAATGTTTTTAGGAATACTACTTATAAACTAGCAAGTACAAAGAAGTTTTTAATAAGCAATGGTACGGTGTGGATACCATGCACAATGACCAACCAAAATAGGTATATGTCACTGATCATGACCAAAGAGTTCCACTATGTTTTGCCAATGTTGACAATTCATAAAACGAGTCACAAATGGTAAGAGGGACAAGCAATGGTTTGGGAACACTAGTTATTTTCTAGCAAGTATAAATAAATTCAATAAGTAGTGGCACGGCGTGGCTACCATGCGCAATGACCAACCAAGGTAGGCAGATGCCATTTATAGTGACCAAACGAATTTCACTATTTGTGGTCAATGTTGACTACTCATAACACGAGTCACAAATGTTAAGAGGGGGAAATAATGGTTTAGGAATACTTGTTATCAACTAGCAAGTACAAATACCTTCAGTTAGTTGTAGCACGGTCTGGCTACCATGCACAATGACCTACCAAAGTAGGCATATGTCAGTGACCATGACCAAAGAAATTCACTATGATGGATCAACATTGACAACTCATAATACGAGTCAAATATGGTGAGAGGAGGAAACAATGGTTTGGGAATACTAGGTATCGACTAGCAAGTACAAAGACCTTCAATGATTAGTCGCACGGTGTGGCTACCCTGCACAATGACCTGCCAAAGCATGCATATGTCACTGATCATGATCAAAGAATTCCACAATGATGGGTCGACATTCACAACCCATAATACAGGTCACAGATGGTCAGAGGAGGAAACAATGGTTCGAGAATACTAGTTACCAACTAGCAAGTACAAGGATCTTTAATAAGTAGTGGAACTGTGTCTCTACCATACACAATGACCAGCCAAATTAGGCATATGACACTGATCATGCCCACAGAATTTCACTATGTATGGCTAATGTTGACAACTCATAACACGAGTCACAGGTGGTCAGAGGGGGAAACAATGGGTTGGAAACACTAGGTATCAACTAGAAATTAGAAATATCTTCAACGCATAGTGGCACGGTGTGGCTACCATGCACAATGACCAGCCAAAGTAGGCACATGTCAGTGCATATGTCCAAAGAATTTCACTATGATGGGTCAACGTTGACACCTCGTAACACGAGTCACAAAATTCCAGAAGGGAAACAATGGTCTTGGAATACTAGTCATCAATGAGAAAGTACAAAGACGTTCATTAAGTAGTGGCACGGTGTGGCTACCATGCACGATAACCAACCAAAGTATGCATATGTCACTGATCATGACCAAAGGATTCCACTATGATGGGTCAACATTCACAATTCATGATGCAAGTTATAAATGGTCATAGGGGTAAAAAAAGGTTTGGAAATAATAGTTATGAACTAGCAAGTACAAAGACCTTTCATAAGTAGTGGCACTGTGTGGCTACCATGCACAAGGACCAACCAAATCAGGCATACGTCACTGACCATGACCAAAGACTTTCACTGTGTGTGGCCAATGTTGACACTTCATAATACGATTCTCAAATGGTCAGAGGGGGAAACAATGGTTTGGAACACTAGGTCTAGAATAGCAAGTACAAAGATCTTAAATAAACAACGGCATGGTGTGGATACCATGCACAATGACCAACCAATTCAGGCATATGTCACTGACTATGACCAAAGAATTTCACTGTGATGGGTCAACGCTGACGACTCATAACAGAATTCACAAATTGTCTGAGGGGAACTAATGGTTTGGGATCACTAGTTATCAACTAGCGAGTACAAAGACATTCAATAAGTAGAGGTACGTTATGGATACCATGCACAATGACCAACCAAAGTATGCATGTATCACTGATCATGACCAAATAATTTCACTATGATGGGTCAACGTTCACAACTCATAACACAAGTCAAAAATGGTTAGAAGAAGAAACAATGGTTTGGAAATACTAGTTATCAACTAGCAAGTACAAAGAACTTTATCAAGTTGCGGCATTTTGTGGCTACCGTGCACAATGACCAACCAAATTAGGCATATGTCTTTGACCATGACCAAATACTTCTACAATGTGTGGCCAATGTTGACAATTTATAACACGAGTCACAAATGGTCAGGGGAGAAAACAATGGTTTGGGAACACTAGGTATCAGCTAGCAAGTACAAAGACCTTCCATGAGTAGTGGCACGGTGTGGCTACCATGCACAATGACATATAAAAGTTTCCATATGTCACTGATCATGATCAAAGAATTCCACAATGATGGGTCAACACTCACAACTCATAATACAAGTCACCAATGGTCAGAGGGGGAAAAAATGGTTTGGGAATACTAGTTATCAACTAGCAAGTAAAAATACCTTTAATAAGTAGTGGCACTGTGTGGCTACCATGCACAATGACCAACCAAATTAGGCATATGCCACTGACCATGACGAACTAATTTCACTATGTATGGCTAATGTTGTCAACTCATAACACGAGTCATAGATGGTCAGAGGGGGAAAAATGGTTTGGAAACACTAGGTATCAACTAGCAATTAGAACGATATTCAACNACACTAGTCACAAATGTTCAGAGGGGAAACAATGGTTTGGAACACTAGGTATAAACTAGCAAGTAGATAGATCTTCAATAAGTAATGGCATGGTGTGGCTACCATGCACAATGACCGACCAAAGTAGGCATATGTCACTGAATATGACCAAAGAATTTCACTGTGATGGGTCAACAATGACAACTCATAACACAAGTCACAAATTTTCAGAGGGGGAATAACGATTTAGGAACACTAGTTATCAACTAGCAAGTACAAAGAAATTCAATAAGTAGAGGTACAATATGGATACCATGCACAATGACCAACCAAAGTATGCATATATCACTGATCATGACCAAATCATTCCACTATGATGGGTCAACGTTCACAACTCATAACACAAGTCACAAATGGTTAGCGGGGGAAACAATACTTTGGAATAACTAGTTATCAACTAGCAATTACAAAGACCTTTATTAAGTAGTGGCACTCTGTGCACAATGACCAGCCAAATTAGGCATATGACATTGACCATGTCGAAAGACTTTCACTATGTGCGGCCAATGTTGATAACTCATAACACCAGTCACAAATGGTCAAAGGGGTAAACATGGTTTGGAAACACTATGTATTGACTAGAAAGTACAAAGATATTCAATAAGTAGTGGCACGGAGTGGTTACCATGCACAATGACCAACTATAGAAGGCATATGTCACTGAATATGACCAACGAATTTCACTATGATGGGCCAACGTTGGCAACTTATGGCACGGTTCAAAAATGGCCAGAGGGGGAAAAAATGGTTTTGGAATACTAGGTATTGTCTAGCGATTACAAATAAGTTCAATAAGTCGTCNAGGCATATGTCACTGAATATGACCAAAGAATTTCACTGTGATGGGTCAACAATGACAACTCATAACACAAGTCACAAATTTTCAGAGGGGGAATAACGATTTAGGAACACTAGTTATCAACTAGCAAGTACAAAGAAATTCAATAAGTAGAGGTACAATATGAATACCATGCACAATGACCAACCAAAGTATGCATATATCACTGATCATGAACAAATCATTCCACTATGATGGGTCAACGTTCACAACTCATAACACAAGTCACAAATGGTTAGCGGGGGAAACAATACTTTGGAATGACTAGTTATCAACTAGAAATTACAAAGACCTTTATTAAGTAGTGGCACTCTGTGCACAATGACCAGCCAAATTAGGCATATGACATTGACCATGTCCAAAGACTTTCACTATGTGCGGCCAATGTTGATAACTCATAACACCAGTCACAAATGGTCAAAGGGGTAAACATGGTTTGGAAACACTATGTATCGACTAGAAAGTACAAAGATATTCAATAAGTAGTGGCACGGAGTGGTTACCATGCACAATGACCAACTATAGAAGGCATATGTCACTGAATATGACCAACGAATTTCACTATGATGGGCCAACGTTGGCAACTTATGGCACGGTTCAAAAATGGCCAGAGGGGGAAAAAATGGTTTTGGAATACTAGGTATTGTCTAGCGATTACAAATAAGTTCAATAAGTCGTCTCATGGTGTGGCTTCCATGCACAATGACCAACCAAAGTAGGCATATGTCACTGACCATAACCAAAGAATTCCACTGTGAGTGGTCAACGTTGGCAACCTACAATACGAGTCACATGTGGTATGAGGGGGGAAACAATGGTTTAGAAGTATCAGTTATTGGCTAGCAAGTACAAAGACCAAAAAAAAGCAGTGGTATAGTGTGGCTACCATGCACTATGACCAACTAAAATAGGCATATGTCACTGACCATAACCAAAGAATTCCACTATGGGTAGTCAACGTTGACAACCCACAATACGAGGCACAAATGTTCAGAGGGGGAAACAATGGGTTGGGAATACTAGGTGTTGGCTAGCAAGTAAAAGCACATTCAATAACTAGTGGCACGGTGTGGCTACCATGCACAATGACCAACCAAAGTAGGTATATGTCACTGACCACAACCGAAGAATTTCATTGTGTGTGGTCAGCATTGACAACTCATAACACGAGTCACAAATGGTCAGAGGTGGAAACAATGGTTTGGGAACACTAGGTATTGTCTAGGAAGTACAAAGACCTTCAATAAGTATTGGCATGCTGTGGCTATCAAGCACAGTGACCAATCAAAGTATGCATGTGTCACTGAACATGACCAAGATGATTTCACTATGTGTGGTCATTGTTGACAACCCATAACACGAGTCACAAATGGTCGGAGGGGGAAGAATGATTTGGGAATGATATGTATCAATCGGCAAGTACAAAGACCACCAGTAAGTGGTTGCACGGTGTGGCTACCATGAACAATGGCCAACCAAATTTGGCATTGGACACTGATCATGATCAATTAATATCACTATGACGGGTCAATGTTCACAACTCATAATATGATTCAGAAATGGTCAGAGGGGAAAGCAATGGTTTCAAAACACTAGGTATGGACTATAAAGTACAAAGACCTTCAATAAGTAGTGGCACGGTGTGGCTACCATGCACAATGACCAACCAAAGCATGCATATGTCACTGACCATGACCAAACCCCATGGGTAGTCAATGTTGACAACCCACGACACGAGTCACAAATGTTCAGAGGGGGGTACAATGGTTTGGGAACACTAGGTATCGTCTAGCAAGTACAAAGACCTTTAATGAGTAGTGCAACGCAGTGGCTACCAAGCATAATGAACAAAATATGCATATGTCACTGAACATGACCAAAAGAATTTCACTATGTGTGGCCATTGTTGACAATCCATAATACAAGTCACAAATGGTCATAGGGGGAAACAATGATTTGGGAACACTAGTTGTCAACTAGCAAGTACAAAGACCTTCAATAAGGAGTGGCACGGTGTGGCTACCATGCATAATGACCAACCAAAGTAGGCCTATGTCACTTATTAGGACCAAACAGTCTTTTCTATGTGTGGTCAACATTGACAACTCATAACACGAGTCTGAAATGGTCAGAGGGGGAAACAATGGTTTGGGAATACTAGGTATCGACTAGCAAGTACAAAAACCTTCAATAAAGGGTGTGGCTACCATGCACTATGATAAACCAAATTAGGCATATGTCACTCATCATGACCAAAGAATTTCACTATGATGGGCCAACGTTCACTACTCAGAATATGATTCACAAATGGTTAGAGGGGGAAATAAAGGTTTGGAAACACTAGGTATTGGCTTGCAAGTACAAATACTTTCCAAATGTAGTGGGACGGTGTGGTTACCATGCACAATGACCAACCACAGTATGCATATGTCACTGAACATGACAAACGGATTTTATTATGTGTGGTCAATGTTGAGAACTCTGAACACAAGTCACAAATGGTCAGAAGGGGGAAACAATGATTTGGGAATACTAGTTATCAAATAGCAAGTACACGGACCTCCAATAAGTAGTGGCACGGTGTGGCTACCATGCATAATGACCAACCAAAGTAGGCATACGTCACATATCGGGACCAAAAGAAAATTTCTATGTGTGGTCAAATTTGACCATTCATAACACAATTCACAAATTCTCAAAGGGAGAAACAATGGTTTGGGAGCACTAGGTATCATCTAGCAAGTACAAAGACCTTCAATAAGCTGTGGCATAGTGTGTCAGAAGAATGTAGTGAGGGAAGACGGCAAAGGCAGAAGCAGGCAGAAGCAAGGAGATATGCGGAAGTATGTTAGAAGTGTGATGGAAGCAAGGACGCGTGAGATGTCGTGAGGAGTTAGTCCCACGAGCTTGAAGAGAAGTGAAGTTCTGAACAGAGATGCAAGATAGACAGATATTGAGTGAGAGAAAATGGAGCCTGAGTGAGTATGATGAGCGAATGGGAGTGGAAGGCGAGTGACGGCTGAGGGAAGGACGAGCAGAGTGAAGACACGGCGGCGAAGCCGTGGAACCAAAGGGGAACAAAATGAAAAGAACTGTTTTGGTTAACCTCGAGTGAATGAACATCCTTGGTATGTACAAGCAGAGCAGGACAACGTAGCAAGATCAAGAGCAACGGCTCCATTCCGCTAGCCGGACGTGGGTGACACATGTCACATTATTAGGGGGTACCTTGACTGTCGGTCGAACGACCACACACCACACAAGCCGTTGATCAATTTGTTTCGGTGATGGACTGAAACCGTTATTGAGAGCTCCAAGTGACCCAAGAGATGATCATTCTCTCTGCCAGATTCCTATTTCTGACACCCCCTTGAAGCTGGCAGAGATGAAGGATTTCACCTGTGCCAGTATTTTCTCTTTTCGTCCATTGTTGGAGGGATGACTCAACAGGCTAGAAGAAAGTCATACCACATTGCACTTAGCTTGTGTGGATGCTTGGCCAAGGTCTTGTGATGACTGTCATCAATGATTGTGTGGATTGCTACGCAAACTTGTTGATTGGCATCTGCATACCTCTGGTTCTTTTGTGCATTCGTGATGGGAGGGCCGATGTAGAGAGGAGAACCAAGAAGAACATCTGTCACTCCAAATACATGGAGAAACTCTGGAAAGAGGAGGTCAAGGACTTCAGCAACCCAACAATCCACGTGTCAGGAGAGTATGTGTCAAGGCAAGACAAATACCGGGGTCACCCTCTCTTCGAGATCAGTTTGACATCCTGCAGTATTGACCCGGGGTTCCGGGGTGACCCAATCACCGCGGCCGCGGAACTGCGATCCACATCGATGGGGCATCAATGTGGATCGAGTTCACATTCAACGTCAGCGCGTGGTCACAACCCCACACCCCCCCCCCCCCACACACATCCCCGCGGCCTACCAACCACGTCTGACACGGCCAGTCGAACTCCTCGTCCAGAAATGTGGGACGAACTCCCCCCCCCCCCTCCCCGTTTCCAGCCAACCAAATACCTCACGGTTTGAACACCTCACACAATTTCTAAACATTGATGTAAAGATGAGTTTGCCTCGTAAATGGAAGACGATGTCTGCTCGACAATTTAATTATAAATGTTTAAAATGCAAACCGTAAAAAGCTAAAATCGGACAACGAAATTCGAACATCAAAAGTCGGAAGTTCAAACTTCAAAATTCGAACATCGAACATCAAAATCTGAATTACAAAGTCCAAAACTCGATGAAATAATTTAGATTTCAAAACGTTAGCCCTCCGGGCTTAGTAATCAAACACGAGTTCTATGAATTAAGAGTTGCGCAATTCGACGTATCAACTCCGCGAGTTAAAAGTCGCATTTTAAACCAAAATGAATCAAATTCGCTTCGCATTTTGGGAGAGTCTCCTGGATCTGACGTGCGCGTGCTCATCCGCGCTTGGTCAGCCGCGCTGACTCACGCTGCTAGCGTGAGTCAGCGTGGATGACCACGCAAAAGTGCGAGGATTCGAGCGACTGCGGAGACGACCCGGCACATCATCAGCATAAATGCATGAGTCTAGTGTGCAGCCGGCTCCCAGGACGAGCCAGAAAACTGCACAGTCCCACCCCAGTGAAGCCAATGGTTCCGAAGTGGCCGATGTGGGGGGGGGGGGGGGGTCACATCGATGTGCCGAGGTGGACATCGATGTTCCGCTGTATGAGGTGGCCAGGTCAACTATAACATCCTGCTTGGACCTCCGCCTTCTCTCCGATACTCCGAGGACTCTCAGTAATGGTTCAGCCTCGGCATGAATAACCTCGGTCACACCCTACACGAACCGTTGACAGTGATAACCGACCAACGACACGATACCGAGTAATCCCCTAGAAAGCGGTTTGACCGCAAGAACGTCCGGCTAGTGCACAAGAAGTCGCTGCCTATCCTTTGTCCTGTTCTGCCTTTGGTATAAGGAGGATGTTCATTCCCTCCTAGTTTAACCCAAAACATTCTTTTCATCGCCTTTGGTTTTGCGGCTTCACCCCAGTCTCTTTGCTCTGCTCGCTCATCACTAACTCTGCCCTCACCATCCACTCTCATTTCATGACTCCTTGCTACATCACTTCCACTCCGTCGCTGAATCCTTATTGATCCATCACTTTGTTGTTCTTCTATGCCCCATGGCCACTGCTATGGCTTGACGGACAGGTTGGGCATGCACTGCTCCCTTGGAGTAAGTCCTCCAAACCTTGTTTGTGGTGCAAGTCCAAGCGAGACACCAGAAGTGTAGCGCAACGGATAGCATGTTGGACTTAGGGACAAAAGGTCCTGCGATCGAGCCTTGATGTGCGCGTTTTTTACCTTCTTGCACAGGGGGGAAGTTTCTTAGAAATTTCTCCATGCATGAGAAGAGTTCGCCACTTGGCGGTCAGTGGATGCGCCAATTGGCGGACTGGTGAGGTGGTGTTGAGTGACCACCCCAAAAGTGCCACTACCCACACACCTTAGAAGCCAGGCCTAGGACTATTTGTACCAGGCTCATTCCTCGTTCTAATGACACAATCTGGCCTTAGATGCTCCTCATAGAGTTGTCCAACAAAGGAACAGTAAAAAGAATACACTGGTTGGTCTAAGCCCCAGGATTTAGTCTTTGAATAGCACCTCGCGCGAAAGTGACCAAGTGTTAAGTGGACACAGTTGCTAGCAAGTGATTGCCTAGGAACTGCTCAGTGTGGAACCGTGATCCTGAGGGTGATATCTTCTTCTAGCTGAAATGCTAGGAGCGGACGGCAGGTGCTATTGTGTCGGCCCTGTTTTTTAGTCCGTTTGCCTCAGGCCGGTTGACAAAGGGTTATGGGCCCACACTGACCAGTTGTAAGGCACGCTTCACTCAACTCTGGTACACTCTCTCCAGGTGCACACACCAGCTCCATCAGCTCCATCAGCTTCATCAGCTCCAACGGCTTGGTCTGCACTCAGCACACAGAGACCAAGGACAAGCTCTGCCCTTGGAGGCACGACCCTTGTGTCCCAACCAGGACAAGCTCTGCCCTTGGTGGGAAGACCCTGGGTGTGTTGGTGTTGATATACTCTCTGACTGCAGGTGAGCATCGGCTGGAGGGGTAAGCAACGGACCTGCATCCTAGAACCGGTAGTAGAAATCAGCTAACATCAGCCTACATCGGCCTCAACGCAGCAGAGACGTGGGAAGTAGACAAGGGAAACAAAAAATGGTTGACCCATCGGGAGGAGTGGGGGCTGCCGCAGGGCAGTCCTCAAGCTCAACAGTGGCTACCACAGGGCAGACCACTGGAGCAAATGTGAGTGCTACGTCACTACCGCAAGGTCTTGGACCCTTGGGAGGAATCTTCATTTTCGAGGGGACTGACTTCCCCCTTTGGAGATGGCAGTTCGAGCTGGCAATGAAAGTGCGCGGCATCATCAAGCCTTTGAAGGGAGAGGAGCAGGTTCCCGCGGTGGGCTCACCGGAGCACAAGGCATGGATGGAACGGAATGATATTGTTATGTCATTCCTCAGCAATGCGATTGCTAAGAAGTATGTTCCCATCGTTGCCGGGTACACACTGGCTTCCGAAGCTTACGACAAGCTCATGCGCGTGCACCAGTCCACCTCCCTAGCGAACAGATTATTCATCCTACATCGGCTGATCAGCATGCGGATGAATGAGGGCGAATCAATCCCCGATTTCCTACATGAGTTTGAAGGACTCCTTGGCGAAGCTCGGCAGATGAACTGGGACCTTGACAAAAACATGCAACCCATGATCCTCCTGATGGCGCTACCGGAGAGCTGGAGCCCAATGATCACCGTCATGGGCGGTTGGAAGGAAGATGACCTGACGTACACAGCAGTGTCCGATTATGTGCAAAACGAGGCCATGCGCCGCAGAGGAAGTGAGGCTAACTTCTCAGCCTATGCCGCTTGCTACGGTGGCTGCGGGAGCAAAGGGTCAGCCTCTGGTCAGAAAGGCGCAAGCGGAAGCGGTGGCTGCAGAGGAAACAATGGAGGCTCCCAAGAGACAGGGCAACTGCCGCAACTGCGGCAAACCTGGACACTAGGAAAGAGAGTGCAGATCGCCAAAGAAGGAAGACGGCGGAAGCAGTGGGAACAAAGGAAGCAAAAAGGGTGGCAAAGAAGCCACCAACATGATGAAACAGAGCATGCCTCCGGCGAAAAGAGCGGCGGTGCTCAGGCCAAGAGCTTTCGGGCTCGACTCCGGCACCGATCATCACTCCAGCAATGACCAGGCTGGATTTGTCTCCATCGGCCCCACCGATCGGCGGTTCAGATGTGCAAACAGTAGCGTCGTGAACGCAAAGGGCGTGGGAGACAAGTTGGTGAGCATCAGCTTTAATGGTGCAGAGAAGGATCTACAGCTGCGTAACATGGTCTACATGCCCTCCTTTGCGGTAAACCTTCTTTCCGTATCAAAAACATCGGACAACGACATGACGGTGATGTTCACGCAGAAGAAGGCGGTCATCACCAGGAACGAGGAAATCAAGGTCATCTACGCCAACAAAGATCTCGTGGCACAGGTTCCATGGGTTGACGGACTCTACGTATTGCAGAAAATGGCAGCAAAGAGCTCGGAAGACGAGGGTCATGCGGGTGCAGCGGAGGCAGTGGTCTCGGCACCAACGCAGGAGAGCACACCAACGAGAACTGAAAATGCATCCTCTGCCGCAAAGGATGAAGACGTTGATCTGTGGCATAGACGCTTTGGGCACGTTGCAGACAGCACGCTTCAAGTCATCCAACAACAACAGCTGGTCCGTGGCATGGATGGTTGCAAGAAGGATGCGGTTGGGTGTGCCAGCCTGTGTGAACCTTGCCTCCAAGGCAAGACCAAGCAAACGCGCTTTGAGCGCAATGGTCGCCGCGCAGAATCAGCCCTTGACCTGATTCACACCGATGTGTGCGGACCCTTTCGCACGGCGTGAAACGGTTGTAGCAAGTATTTTCTGACCTTCATAGACAACCACAGCCGCAAGGTGTGGATCTTCTTCCTCAAAACAAAGGGAGAGGTCAGAAAAAAGTTGCAGGAGTTTGTCGCCATGATGGAGCGGCAGACCGGAAAGAAAGTCAAAGCGATGCGGAGCGACAACAGCGGAGTGAACGAGGCATGCAAGGGCTGGTTGCGGCAACATGGGATCAACCACCAGCCCACAACGCCTTACACGCCGCAGAGCAATGGTGTTGCCGAATGGATGAATCAGACCATCCTTGGCATGGTGCGTAGCATGCTCTTTGATGTAAATCTTCCACCGCGGTCTAGGCGGAAGCGGCAAGAACGGCATGCTATCTTGTCAACCTAACTCCTGCGACTGCTCTGGGCAGGCGCGGATAGAAGAAGGGGAAGCAACAGATGACGCCACGAGAAGCTTTTCCAGGGAAGAAGCCGGACGCATCACACCTGAAAGTATTCGGCTGCACCGCATGGGCAAAGGTCCAGGCGGGTGAGGGTGCCGGCAAGCTGGATGCAAGAGCGCAAAAGTGTGTTATGGTGGGCTATGAGACGGCCCACAAGACATACCGCTTGTGGGACCTGGCAGGAAGAAGACTCATCACCAGCTGGGACGTAACCTTTGGTGAAAGGAAACCAGGCAAGGAAGAGATTGTTGATACAACGCAAGCCCCAAAACAGGGAGAGTGGTTGGTGCTGCTGGAGTCAGGAGATCAAGCTCCCGAAAACTGGCAAGTGGTTCCTGTACAACAGGCCGTGAAGAAGAGTGGTGTGGCAAGGAGAGCGGCTGCGCAGGCTGACGCAGCGACGAGCTCCGACACAGAGTTGGAGACGTCCGAGGCCTCTGAGACCAGCTTGGAGACCAGTGGCTCTTCAAAAAAAGAAAACTGAACTCCAGGGCAGCCAACAGCACAGGAGCAACAGCATTGCAAACATCCACCAGCAATGCAACGTCGGAGCACACGAAAAAGAAAACAAACTCCAAAGTACGACGCTGACACCGGAAGCTGGACTGGACTGAGTTGGTCCTGTTTGGCTTAGGGAGAGCCACTCACTGTGGCTAAGGCGCTGGCAAGGCCCAAAGCGGCCAAGTGGAAGGAAGCGGTGGACAGCGAGCTCGCGTCCATCGAAAAAAATGGCACATGGGTGCTGGTGGACAGACCCGCTAACGCACACGTGGTGGGCTCAAAGTGGGTGCTCAGGTTGAAGCGGAAGCAAGATGATAGCATCGACAAGTACAAGGCAAGAGTCGTGGCGAAAGGATTCTCACAACGCGCAGGGTCTGAGTATGATGAGACCTTCGCACCGGTTGTCACGTTTGCCTCAATCAGGTCCCTGCTTGCCATTGCTACTGCCAAAGACCTTGAGATCCACCAGATGGATGTGAAGACAGCCTTCTTTTATGGGACGCTCGACATGGAGGTGCTAATGGATATACCGGAAGGTGTCAAAGCACCCGAGGGTAAGGTGTGCAAGCTGGTGAAGGCATTGTACGGGCTGAAATAGGCCCCACGGATCTGGTACAAGGAGATGGACAGCTTCATGGCTGAGATCTCCTTTGCACATTGCAAGAATGATCCGAGCGTCTATGTGCGGGAGGACGAACGTGGCTTGCTACTTTTGG
>SZWC01001561.1:199891-225529 GCA_023375785.1 Penium margaritaceum
AACCACTAAGCCACTAAGGCTTGTCTTTTTGGTGTTCCTTTTTGGAGTCACTCCTGCCATGGTGAGGAGCATCATTCCAACACCAACCCTGGGCCAGAACACTGGCAAGTGGTGAAGCGGATTTTTCGCTACCTCAAAAAGACTCGGCACGTTGGACTTTGGTTTGGAGGTCTAGAAGGATCAGACTTGCTGCGACTAACATGCTACACTGACGCGGACTGGGGAGGACGGATTGATGATAGGAAGTCCACCTCAGGTTTCTTCTGTCTTCTCAACGGTGGTACGGTCTCGTGGAGAAGCAGGAAGCAGGACTGCGTCTCGCTTTCTACTGCTAAGGCGGAGCACATTGCACTCTTCGAAGTGTGCAAGGAAACACAGTGGCTTCGCAGTTTTCTTGATGAGATCAAAGTACCAGAAGAGGAAGCAACCGTCATCTGCATCGAAAACCAAAAGTGCCATCGCTGTGGCAGAGGATGATATGATCTCCCGGCGCACAAAGCACACTGATATTCGGTACCACTACTCACGTGACCTTGTCGCCAAGGGTGTCGTGGAACTGGAGCTCGTCACAACCAAGAAAATGCTTGAGGACTTCTTGACAAAGCCGCTAGACAGCGACTTGCATGTTGCAGGTGCTCGAGGAGTCGGCTTGGTGGATGCAAGAGATGAGAACTAAAGACGGGGAACATTGACATGCACAAATACAACCTAGAGCTACAGGTTCATACCAAAGAAAACTACCACAGCAGGTGGCCTAAGGTGCAAGGGAGAGATTGTTGTTCTTCTATGCCCCATGGCGACTTCTATGGCTTGACGGACAGGTTGGGCATGCACTGCTCCCTTGGAGTAAGTCCCCCAAACCTTGTTTGTGGTGCAAGTCCAAGCGAGACACCAGAAGTGTAGCACACCGGATAGCATGTTGGACTTAGGGACAAAAGGTCCTGCGATCGAGCCTTGATGTGCGCAGGAGGTTTTTGACCTTCTTGCACAGGGGGGAAGTTTCTTAGACATTTCTCCATGCATGAGAAGAGTGCGCCACTTGGCGGTCAATGGATGCGTCAATTGGCGGACTGGTGAGGTGGTGTGGAGTGACCACCCCAAAAGTGCCACTACCCACACACCTTAGAAGCCAGGCCTAGGACTATATGTACCAGGCTCATTCCTCATTCTAATTACACAATCTGGCCTTAGATGCTCCTCACAGAGTTGTCCAACTAAGGAACAGTATAAAGAATACACTGGTTGGTCTAAGCCCACGGAGTTAGTCTTTGACTAGCACCTCGCGCGAAAGTGACCAAGTGTTAAGTGGACACAGTTGCTAGCAAGTGATTGCCTAGGAACTGCTCAGTGTGGAACCGTGATCCTGAGGGTGATATCTTCTCCTAGCTGAAATGCTAGGAGCGGACGGCAGGTGCTATTGTGTCGGCCCTGTTTTTTATTCCGTTTTCCTCAGGCCAGTTGACACACTTTCGCTTCACCTCAACTCTCTCTCGCCCGGCTACTTGTCTACCTCGCACCTCTGTCTGATGCATCACTTCTTCTCAAGCGCGTGCGAATAACTCCTATGGCCGTCTCTCATCTCTTTGCCTCCAGTATCCTGCTGACGTACTTTCATATATCGCCGTACTTCTGCCTGCTTCTTCCATTGCTATCATTGCTCACTAACTTATTCTGAGATGGTATCGGAGCATCAAGCAAATGATGTCAGTAGAACTGCTCTGACTGCTCCTCAAGGTGGAATGACTTCTCGTCATCCCACTAAAGCCCTACGCCCAATCGGCATCCTTGGCAAAGAATCGGTGAAAGCTTGTCCAGAATAACCACAAGCAAGGTTCAAACCGCCGCCTGTCGCCATCTTCATCGAAGCTTCGTGACCCCGAAACTCTGCCTTCCTGCAAGAAGACTTCTCCCTCTATCCTCCTTCAGATGTCAGAAGCATTCTTGCCTTCTTCAGCTGCCTCATCTGCTTCGTCGCCTCCATCCAGATAAGCCTCATCATCCTCACTCTAAGCCTGTAAGACAAAACATGGGTCTTGAGTTCAGGTCTCGCGATTCCGTGACCGAGTCTAGACTCGCGAGTCCGGTTCTACCACGTACAATCAACTCGCGATGGCAAGAGTACGGCGTATGATCGCGATTCCTCCTGGGATGGCAGCGGCAGCCGGATTTGGGGGGAGGGGGGAGGAGGAGGAAAATGATACTGGGATCTGGTTCGGCATCCACCATCTCGGGAGGTTCGGTGCCATTAACGAGGCACCAAACCCCCCCCCCCCCCCCCCCCCCCCCCCCCCCTCCCCTCCCCCCTCTCCCTTTTTGTGCCTGCCCATGCTTTGATGCCTGCCCCTCTTTCAGTGGCCAGGGCTGTGTATCCTAGAATTTGCAATTTGCTGCCCATTTGTACATAGGGTTTCACGGGTTGTGCGAGCCTACACCCTCCCTAGTGTTTCATAACAGGTTGTGCCTGCACTTCCGGTGTTTCTCCTAAGGCACCTCTGGGCTTTTGACCCGGCCAATTGGCTGGGCTCTAACAGCACCAATGGCCTCACAAGCATCAGTGCAGCAGCTGCATCATCATCAGCAGCAGCAGCAGCAGCAACAGGGACAGCAGTTGCAGCAGCAGGGGCAGCAGCAAGAGGTGTAGAAGATGCAGCAGCAGAATCCCAGCACCTCAGCCTCTAAGCCAGGCGGGAATCTCATTCAGGCCACGCTGAACACGCGAGGATGGGTGGAAAAGCACAAAGCGAAGCCGTCCGTGGTCTGGATGGTTTTCACCTACGTGGTCATCAATGGCGAGCCACGGGCTGCGTGCACGCTGTGTCCCAAATGCACTGGACTGAAGGGGACCTTTGGGCTGAACCATAGCAACACGTCAGGCATGTGGAAACACCTGCGGCTTGAGCACAACGAAAAACACAAGGAGTTAAAGGCATTGGACGTTCAGCAGAGCCTCCTCAATGCAACAAGGGCAGCCACCGACACTACAGCCAAGGTGGACCTATGAACACGTAATTTGCACGTGGTGCCACTGGTGTAGGGCTGGCTTTCAACAATGAGTACTTCCTATGCTGCATCTGGAAACATGTTGTAGACAAAAACCAGAGTTTCTTGAGCATCGAATCTTTCTGGCTGCGGCAAGCTTTTCTCCACTGCAATCCTTTTGCTATTCTGCCAGATAGGATCACACTAACACGGCTGTTGAAGAACGGTGCTGCTGCGTTTTGCGAGAAGCTCTGGAAGATGTTAATGGCCGTGGTTTTAGGTGTGTCTTTCATGACCGATGGTTGGGAATCTGAAGCCAATCAAAAGTATTCGGGTGTTACAGCGTACAAGATTGCTGACTAGCAGATGCAGAGTGTGGCCCAGGCTTTCCCGTCTTGCGATGATGATGCCATATCCGCCACTGTCTTTGACTTGTTCGCTGCTACTGTGAAAGAGTAGGGGCCTAAGGACAAGATGTACTGTGTGACCATGACAAGGACAGTGTGAACGACTCCATGGTGGACACTTTTTTGGTGCTGGAGAACGACAGGTTTGACAAGGATGGTCACATCCGATGCATGGGCCATATTCTCAACCTGGCTGTGAAAGACTTGATTGCAGCAGAGCAGGCGGAGGAGCACCTTCGCGTGGCCCGAGACATAGTAAATCATGTGAGTAGGTCTGCAAAGTGTGAGCAGTCACTCGTTGACGCTTGTCAGGCCCGTAGCGTCAACTACCTTTCTTTGCACCTTGACACCCCCACAAGATGGAACAGTACGCTTGACACGTGTGAAAGGGAGGTGAGAATAAAAGAGCTGCTTGATGAGTGGCTCCAGTCACGGGATCCTGCCCTGATTCCCAGTGGGCAAGATTCGGAGCTGCTGGGCATGGTGATTGCGATTCTGAAGCCGTTCAAGGGCTTCACCGAAGACCTCATTGGGAAGGAGTACCGTACCCTCTCACTTGTGGTGCCATTCTTTAGCACCATCTTGCAGAAACTACACATCTGGCGCGTGAAAGCTACCAAAGCAACAGAGAAGAAGTAGAAGAAGGCAAGTATTGATAGCACGAAGATGCTGCTGTTGACACTGCAGCCGGGGCTGGCCAGTGCAGTTGAGAAGGTGAGAAACGGGTGGTGGTGGTGTTGTTTTTGGTGGTGTTGTTTGTGGTTGTGCTCAGTTTCCGTAGGATTGTATGCTGTTGTTTGACGATTTCTTATGTTTTTTTTCTTCTATTTTTGCGCTTGTGGTATTGCAGCTCGAGAAATACGTGAATACGTGTAGCATCCGCCATGTGGTTGCAATGGTGATTGATCGACGGTTCTGGTTTGGATTTTTTGACCGGGTGCACAAGGTAAAAACAAGCCAGGGGGTGGTGATGGCGGCGGTGGTGGTGGTGGTGGTGATGGTGGTGGTGGCGGTGGTTCTCTGCATTCAAAATGTACTTTCACAGTCCTCATGTGAATTAACTTGTTTTTTCTTTTGTTCCCATTGTGTGTTTTATGCAGCTTATAGGAATCAAGTCAACAGTGGAGCTCAAGGTCAAGGTGCTTGATTTTTTCAAACCCTACTTTACCAAGGTAAAGGATGAATGGAGGACTGCGGCTACATCAGCAGAGGCAGCTCCCACAGCAGCGGCAGCAAAGATGCTGACAACGACATGATGGCGATGTCTACCAACATACCTGCAACAGTAGTAGCTGCAAGCAGCATCAGCCAAAAGGAGGCTGGTCCAGCAGCAGCCGGAAACAAGGGGCGCGGGAAGCAGAGGCGACAGAGCATGCTGGAGGCCGCACTACTAGACCCAATGGACGAGCTGTATGAAGAGCCAGAACCTGCTGTGCAAGCGGTGGTGCTGGAAACGATCAAAGAAGAATTTGAATTGTATAAGAAGGAGGTAAGAAATGGACGGTGTTGCAACGTCTTGCAATTTTACAAGGAGCACTACACCAACTACCCTAAGTTTCTCTTGGTAGTGTAGGATGTGCTTGCCATACCAGCAAGAAGCACACCCTCTGAGCGCATGTTCTTGCTCATGGGCAGAGTTGTGACAGACTTCCGATATTCTTTGTCCCTGCTGACTCTTCATGATTTTCTCTGCCTCAAAACGTGGATCAATGATCCAGCACTCAGGCATTTTACAGTGGCACCCAATGGTACTGTGGCTGAGGAGCTGGTCGGGATCAAGGAGAAGGAGAAGGCAGCAAGTCGAGCAGAGAGGAGAGCTGTGAAAGCAACATAGAAGCAGGACAAGGCTGCCGTAGGTGGGGATGATGCTACAGCAGAGGATGCGCATGAAGATGAAGACAAAGATGAAGATGAGGAAGATGACAGTAGTTCACAGGACTCAGAGGAGGATGAGAACAACAAGGATGGGAATGATGATAAAGACGGTGGCTCTGTCATGGGGGATGATGATGACGATGATGATGTTATAGAGACAAACTAGTCATGTCTTGACATGTTTTGAAACAGGTCGTTTTCCATGCTTTTGTTCCAGCCTACGTTTGCGTCCATTTCAATCCATGCTTGTGTTTTGTTCTACCCGGATCCAGTGACTGGAAATGACATGGATAACAGTGTTACCAGATTCCAGTGTCGTGTTCCACCCTAATTCAGTGACTGGAAATGACACAGAGACAGTGCTCTGTTCCACCCTATGTTATGCTGTGTTACCACATGTGTTCTGTTGCAATCACAGAATCAGTTATTGGAGATGACAATGGTACGGTGTGGTTACAAAACTAGGTATTATCTACCAAGTATGAAGACCTTCAATAAGTAGTGGCACGGTGTGGTTACCATGCGCAATGACCAATCAAATCAGGCATATGTTACTAACTATAACCACAGCATTTTACTTTATGTGGTCAATGTTGACCACATAAAGTGAAACCACCAGTTGTATAACCACAAGAAACACATGAGAACACGAGTCACAAATGGTCAGAGGGGGCAACAATGGTTTGGGAATGTTAGTTATCAACTAACAAGTACAAAGACCTTCAATAAGAAGTGGCACGGCATGGCTACCTTGCACAATGACCAACCAAATAAGGCATGTATCACTGACCATGGCCTAAGAACTTCACTATCTGTGGCCAATGTTGACAACTCATAACACGAGTCACAAGTGGTCAGATGGGGAATCAATGATTTGAAAACACTAGGTATCAACTAGCAAGTACAAATACCTTCAATAAGTAGTGGCACGGTGTAGCTACCATGCAAAATGACCAAACCAAGTAGGCATATGTCATTGACAATGACAAAACGACTTCACCATGGGTGGTCAACGTTGACAACTCATAATACAAGTCACAGATGGTCTGAGGGGGAAGCAATGGTTTAGAAATACTCGTTATCAGCTAGCAAGTACAAACACCTTCAGTAAAGAGAGGTACAGTGTGGCTACATGCAGAATGACCAACCAAATGAGGCAATGTCACTGACCATGGCCAACGAATCTCACTATGGGTGGTCATTGTTGACAACTCATAACATGACTCACAAATGGTCAGAGGGGGAAACAATGGTTTGGGAATACTATTTATCATATAGCAAGTGAAAAGACCTTCAGTAAGTAGTGGCACAGTGTGGCTACCATGCACAATGTCCAACCAAAGTAGGAATACGTCACTGACCATGACCAAAGGATTTTACTATGTGTGGCCAACGTTGAAAACCCATAATACGATTCACAAATTGCCATAGGGAGAAACAATGATTTAGGAATAATAGATATCAACGAGCAAGTACAAGGACCTTCAACAATCAATGGCACGATGTGGCTACCAGGCACAATGACGAACCAAAGTTGGCATATGTCACTGATCATGACCAAAGAATTTCACTTTATGTGGTCAACGTTGACTACTCATAATGCACGTCACAAATGGTCAGATGGGGAAACAATGGTTTGGGAATGCTAGCTATCAACTAGCAAGTACAAAGCCCTTCAATAATCAGTGGCTGGGTGTGGCTACCATGCACAATGACCAAGCAAATTAGGTATATGTCACTGACCATGACCAAATGATTTCACTTTGTGTGGCCATTGTTGACAACTGAGAACACGAGTCACAAATGGTCAGAGGGGAAATCAACCGTTTGGAAACATTATGTATCAAGTAGCAAGCACAAAGACCTTCAATAAGTAGTGGCACGGTGTGGGTACAATACACAATGACCAAAAAAAGTAGGAATCTTCCACTGACCATGGAAAAAGAATTTCATTATGGGTGGTCAACGTTGACAACTCATAAAAAAAGTCACAAATGGTCAGAGGCAGAAACAATGGTTTGAGAATACTAGTTATTGACTATAAAGTACAAAAACCTTCAAGAAGTAGTGGCACGGTTTTGCTATTATGCACAATGACCAACCAAAGTAGGCATATGTCACTGATCATGACCAAAGAATTTCACTACGTGTGGTCAGCGTTGACATCTCATTTTATAATTCACAAATGGGTCACATGGGAAAACAATGCTTTCAGAATACTAGTTATTTACTAGCAAGTACAAAGACTGTCAATGTAAAGGGGTACAGTGTGGCTACCACACACAATGGCCAACCAAGGTAGCCATATGTCACTGAGAATGACCAAATAATATCATTATGGGGACCAACGTTGACAGCTCGTAACACCGGTCACAAATGGTCACAGGGGGAAACAATGGTTTAGGAATACTGTTTATCAACTAGTAAGAACAAATGCCTTCAATATGTAGTGGCATGGTGTGGCCACCATGCACAAAAACAAACGAAGATAGGCGTATGTCACTGACCATGACCAAAGAATTCCACTAGGTGTAGTCAACGTTGACAACTCATGACATGAGTCACAAATGGTCAGAGGGGGAAACAACGGTTTGGAAATACTAGTTATCAACTAGCAAGTAAAAAGCCCTTCAATGAATAGTGGCACAGTGGGGCTACCATGCACACTGACCAACCAAAGTAGGCATATGCCACTAACCATGACCAAAGAGTTTTACTATGATGGGTCAGCATTGAGAACTCAAAACACGGTTCACAATGGTTTGGGAATATTAGTTATCAACTACCTAGAACAAATATCTTCACTAAGTAGTTGCATGGTGTGGCTACCACGCACAATGACCAATCAAATTAGGCATATTCACAGACCATGACCTTACATTGTCACCATCAGTGGTCAACGTTGAGAATCCACAAAACGAGTCTCAAACGGTTTGAGGGGGAAATAATAGCATGGGAATACTAGTTATCAGCTAGCAATTACAAAGGTATTCAGAAAGTAGTGGCACGCTGTGGCTACCATGACGACGAACCAAATTAGGCATTTGTCGATTATCATGACCAAAGAATTTCACTTCTTGTGGTCAACGTTGAAAAATCAGAATACGAGTCAAGAATGGTCAAAAGGGGAAAAAACTCGTTTAGGGATACTAGTTATAAACTAGCAAGTACAAAGACCTTCTCAATAAGCAATGGTACGGTGTGGCTACCATGTACAATGACCAACCAAAGTAGGGATATGCCACTGATCATGACCAAAGAGTTCCACTGTGTGTGGCCAACGTTAACAACTCATAATACAAGTCACAAATGGACAGTACGTAGTGTTCTCAAACAATGGTTTGGGAACACTAGGTACTGTCCAGCAAGTACATGTACCTTCAATAAGTAGTGGCACGGTGTCGCTATCATGCACGACGACCAACCAATGTAGGCATATGCAACTTATCGTGACCAAACAAATTTCACTCTTTGTGGTCAATGTTGACACATAACAACACGAGTCAAAAATTGTCAGAGGGAGAAACAATGGTTTGGGAATAATTGTTATCACATAGAAAGTGCAAAGATGTGTAGTGGCACAGTGTGGCTACCATCCACGATGACCAACCAAAGTCGGCATATGTCACCAATCAAGACCAAAGACTTTTACTAGGTGTGGTAAAAGTTGACAACCCATCATACTAGTCACGAGTATTGAGAGGGGGGAGTAATGGTTTATGAATACTAGTTATCAACTAGCAAGTACATATACCTTCAGTTAGTAGTAGCACGGTATGGCTACCATGAAGAATGACCTACCATAGTAGGCATATGTCACTGACCATGACCTAAGAATTTTACTATGATGGGTCAATGTTGACAAATCAGAATATGAGATGGTCTGAGGAGGAAAGAATGGTTTGGGAACACTAGGTATCAACTAGCAAGTACAAAGACCTTCAATAAGTAGTGGCACAGTGTGGCTACCATGCACAATGACCTACCAAAGTATGCATATGTCACTGATCATGATCAAAGAATTCCACAATGATGGGTCAACATTCACAACTCATAATACAAGTCACGAATGGTCAGAGGGGGAAACAATGTGTTGGGACTACTAGTTATCAACTAGCAAGTACAAAGATCCGTAATAGGCAGTGGCACTATGTGACTACCATACACAATGACCAACCAAATTAGGCATATGCCATTGACCATGACCACAGAATTTCACAATGTATGGCTATTGTCGACAACTCATACCACGAGTCGCGGGTGGTCAGAGGGGGAAAAAATGGTTTGGAAACACTGGGTATGAACTAGCAACTAGAAAGATATTCAACACGTAGTGGCACGGTGTGGCTACCATGCACAATGACCAGCCAAAGTAGGCACATTTCACTGACTATGTCCAAAGAATTTCACAATGATGGGTCAGCGTTGATAACTCATAACGCGAGTCACAAATGTTCATAGGGGAAAAAATGGTCTGGGAACACTAGTTATCAACTAGAAAGCACGAAGACGTTCAAGAAGTAGTGGCACAGTGTGGCTACCATGCACAATGACGAACCAACGTATGCATATGTCACTGATCATGACCAACGAATTCCACTATGATGGGTCGACATTCACAAGTCATCATGCAGGCCACAAATGGTCAGAGGGGTAAAGAAAGGTTTGGGAATAATAGTTGTCACCTAGCAAGTACAAGGACCTTTAATGAGTAGTGGCACTGTGTGGCTACCATGCACAATGACCACCCAAATCAGGCAGACGTTGGCCAATGTTGACAATTCATAACACGATTTAAAAATGGTCAGAGGGTGAAACAATGGCTTGGAACGCTAGGTATTAACTAGTAAGTATAAAGATCTTCAATAAGTAATGGCATGGTGTGGCTACCATGCACAATGACCAACCAAAGTAGGCATATGTCGCTGACTATGACCAAAGAATTTCACTGTAATGGGTCAACGCTGACAACTCATAACACAAGTAAAAACATTTCAGAGGGGAAATAATCGTTTGGGAACACTAGGGGTACGGTATAGATACCATGCACCATGGCCAACCAAAGTATGTATGTATCTCTGATCATGACCAAATCATTCCAATATGGTGGGTCAACGTTTCAAACTCATAATACAATTCAAAAATGGTTAGAGGGGGGAAACAATGGTTTGGAAATACTAGTTATCAACTAGCAAGTACAAAGACCTTTATTAAGTAGTGTCTCTATGTGGCTACCATACACAATGACCAACCAAAATAGGCAAATGTCATTGACCATGACCACAGACTTTCACTGTGTGTGGCCAATGCTGAAAACCCATAACACGAGTCACAAATGGTCAGAGGGGGAACAATGGTCTGGAAACACTAGGCATCAAGTGGAAAGTACAAAGACATTCAATAAGTAGTGGCACGGTGTGACTACCATGCAGAATGACCAACCAAAGTAGGCATATGTCCATGACCATGACCAAAAGAACTTCACTATGTGTGGTCAATGTTGACAACTCATACCAGGAGTCACAGATGGTCAGAGGGGGGAACAGTGGTTTGTGAATACTAGGTATTAAATAGCAAGTAGTGGCACGATGTGGCTACCATGCACAACGTCCAACCAAATTATGCGTACGTCACTGACCATGACCACAGAATACCATTTTGTGTGGTCAACGTTGACAACTCATACAACGATTCACAAATGGTCAGAGGGGGAAACAATGGTTTGGAAATACTATGTATCGACTAGCAAATACAACAATCTTCAATAAGTAGTGGCACGCTGTTGATACCATGCACAATGATTAACCAATGTAGGCATATATCACTGACCATGACCAAAGGTTTCCACAACGTTTGGTCAACATGGACATGCTCAGAGAGAGGTATAATGATTTAAATTCTCTATTTATCAACTAGCAAGTACAATGAAATTCATTAAGTAGTGGCAAGATGTGGCTACCATGCAGAATGACCAGCCAAAGTAGGCATATGTCACTGACCATGAGCAAAGGATTTCACTACGATGGGTCAACGTTCACAACTCATAGTACGAGTGAAAAATGGTCAGAGGGGGAAAAAATGGTTATGGAATACTTTTTATTAACTAGCAAGTACAAAGATATTCAGTACGTAGTTGAATGGTGTGGCTACCATGCACAATGACCAATGAAAGTAGGCATATGTCACATACCATGACCAAAGAGTTCCACTGTGTGTGGTCAATGTTGACAGCTCAGAATACAAATAAAAAATGGCCATAGGGGAAAAGATGGTTTAGGAATACTCTTTATTTAGTAGCAAGTACAAAGTCCTTCAAAAATTAGTGGCACGGTGTGGCTACCATGCACAACGACCAACAAAAGTAGGCATGTGTCACTGATCATGGCCAAAGAGTTCATTGTGTGTGGTCAATGTTGACAACTCACAACACAATTTCAAAATGGTATGGAGGGGGGGGGGGGGAACAATGGTTTGGGAATGTTAGTTATCAACAAGTCATTACAATGATCTTCAATAAGTATTGGCACGGTAGGGCTACCATGCACAATGACAAACCAAACTAGGCATATGACACTGACCAGTCCCAAAGAGTTTCACTATGTGTGGCCGGGGTCACCCTCTCTTTGAGATCAGTTCAACATCCTGCTTGAACCTCCGCCTTCTCTCCGATGTTCCGGGCACTCTCAAAAATGGTTCAGCCTCGGCATGAATCACCTCGGTCACACCCTACACGAACCGTTGACAGTGATAACCGACCAATGACACGATATCGAGTGATCCCCTAGTAAGCAGTTTGATCGCAAGAATGTCCGGCTAGTGCATAAGAGGCCGTTGCCAGTCCTTTGTCCTGTTATACCTTTCATATAAGGAGGATGTTCATTCCCTCATAGTTTAACCCAGAACATTCTTTTCATCCTGTTCACCTCTTGTTCTGCGGCTTTGCCGCCGTGTCTTCCCTCTGCTTGCTCATCGCTAACTCTGCCCTTGCCATCCACTCTCCTTTCATGACTCCTTTCTACATCATTTCCGCTCTGTCGCTCAATCCTCATTGATCCACCACTCTCGCTTCGCCTCAACTCTCTCTCATCCGGCTACCTGTATACCTCGCACCTCTATCTGATGCATCACTTCTTCTCAAGCTCCTGCGACTAACTCCTAGGGCTGTCTCTCATCTCCTTGCCTCCATTTTCCAGCTAACGTTCTTTCGTATATTGACGTGCTTCTGCCTGCGTCTTTCATTGCCATCTCTACTCGCTACATTATTCAGACATGGTATCAGAGCATCAAGCAACTGAAGTCAGTGGCACTGCTCCAAATGTTCCTCAAACTGGAATGACTTCTCGTCATCCTGATTAATCCCTACGCCCAATTCACGCCCATGGCAAACAATCGGTGACAGTTTGTCCAAAACAGCCACAAGCAACATTCCAACCGCCGTCTGTCGCCATCTTCATAGAAGCTTCCTGACCCCAAAGTCTGCCTTTCTCCAAGGAGACTCCTCCCTCTGTCCTCCTTCAGCTGTCATAAGCGTTCCTGTCTTCTTCAGCTGCCTCATCTGCTTCATCAACTCCATCCAGACTAGCCTCATCATCCTCCCGCTACGCCTGTAAGCCAAAACCTGGATCTCGAGTTCAGGTCTTGTGATTCCAAGACCGGGTCTAGACTCGTGAGTCCGGTCTACCGCGTAGAATCGACTCGCGATGCCGAGATTACGGCATAGGATTGCAATTCTTCCCTGTGGTGGTGGCGGCAGCCGAGAGGGGGGGGGGGGGGGGGGGGGGGGGGGGGGGGAGGAGGNGGCGGGAGGAGGAAAATGAGGCTGTGGTCCGGTTCGACTCCCACCACCGCGGGAGGTTTGGTGCCATTACCGAGGCACCGTAACCCCCCTCTCCTTTTTTTTGCTTGACCGTACTTTGATGCCCGTCCCCCTTTCAGTAGCCAGGGCTGCGTATCATAAAACTTACATTTTGCTGTCCATTTGTACCTAGGGTTTCAAGGGTAATGTGAGCCTACACCCTCCCTAGTGTTTCACAACAGGTTGTGCCAGCACTTCCGGTGTTTCTCCTAAGGCACCTTCGGAGGTGCCTTAGGAGAAACACCGGAAGTTTTCGACATCTTCTACACCTCTTGCTGCTGCCCCTGCTGCTGCTCCTGCTGCCCCTGCTGCTGCTCCTTCTGCCCATGCTGCTGCCGCTGCTGATACTGTAAGTGCACTGATGCTTGTGAGGCCATAGGTGTTGTTAGAGCCCAGACGGGTGGCTGGGTCAAAGGCCTCCACTGATGATAATTACAAACTAGCAAGTACAAGGACCTTTTTAACAAGCAATGGTACGTTGTGGCTACCATGCTCAATGGCCAGCCAAATTAGGCATTGGGCACTGATCATGACCAAAGAATACCATTATGATGGGTCAACGTTCATAACCCTGCGCAGCCACATCGCCTCCTTGACCGCCTCGGCCAGCGTGACGTACTCGGCTTCCACTGTGGAGGTGGCGATGCAGTCCTGCTTCTTCTTGCACCACGAGACCGTTGCACCAGCAAGGAAGAATACGTAGCCGGATGTGGAATTCTGCTTGTCCACATCCCAAGCGTAGTCTGCATCCGCAAAGTAGATCAAATGCAAGGGGTCCGCCCGCCCCTTGCCGTCGAACCTCAGGCGCGCGTACCACGTCGCCTGCAAGTAGCAGAGGATGCGCTTGACCGCATGCCAGTGTAGTGGCTCTGGATCGGCCACGTACCTGCTCACTTGGCCCACCGCGTAGGCCACGTCCGGTCGAGTCGCCATCATGGCGTACATGAGGCTGCCCACCGCCGATTGGTAGGGGACCCCTGCCAAATCCGCCCGCTCTTCTTTTGTTTGCGGCGCCATTTCCACACTTAGTTCACGGGGGGTGGAGACAGGAATGCACACTTGTTTGCAGTCCTCCATGCCGTACCGCTTCAGTACCTTGGCCAAGTATTTGGCCTATCCCAGCTCAAGCGTGCGTGCGCGCCCTCCGATTCCGCGTAATGCTCACCCCGAGGTAGAACTCCAGCTCCCCCATGTCCGACATCTGGAACCTGCTGCTCAGCTGCTCTTTCAGCTGCTGTAGGCTTGGCAGGTCTGAGGAGCACAAGATCTGATCGTCCACGTAGAGTGCAAAGATTTAATCGAGCTTCTTGCTGTGCCGCACGTACATGCTGTGATCCGCCTCACAGTGCTTGAAGCCGAGTTGTGCCATGAAGCTGTCCATCTGTGGATGCCAGCATCAGGGCGATTGTTTTAGCCCGCACAAGGACTTCCACAGCTTGTACACCTTGCCTTCTGGTACCTCCACCCCCTCCGGCACCTCCATGTAGATTTCTTTGTTAATGATGCCGTTGAGGAAGGCTGTCTTTACGTCCATCTGGTGGAGCTCCATGTCCTTCGTGGCTGCCATTGCAAGGATCGCTTGGATGCTTGTGAACTTGGCGACGGGGGCAAATGTCTCATTGTAGTGCTTGCCCTTCCGCTGTGCGTACCCCTTCGCCATGAGCCGTGCCTTTTACTTGTCAACCACACCTTCCTTTATGAACTTGGTCTTGAAGACCCACTTGGAGCCAATGACCTTGGCGTCTTTTGGCCTGTCAACTAGCTGCCACGTGTCATTTTCATCAATGGACGCCAACTCCGACTTGATGGCGGCATCCCACTGCTTCCCCTCGGGCCGCACAAGCGCCCCTTGCACGGTTGTTGATTCCGTTGATGCAGCCAGCATGCACCGCGTCATGCCGATCCATTGACCGGTGCCTGCGTAAAAATGCTTTCCCGCTCTCCGCTGCTTCCCGCGGTAGTCTTGGTGGCGTCTCGTGTCTCTGCTGCGATCCTTCTGACTCAGCCCACCCCGGTGAATCGTCGACCAGACAGCTCCCTGTGGGTCCCTCCTGCTCTGGTGAACCATCGCCCGGACAGGCGGCGTGTCCGGAGTATTATTCTCCGACGTCCAATGCAAACTCTGCTGGGAGTGCGCGCTTTGGCATCCGCGTTGCATCCTTTGACAAATCATTCCGCCGGATCTCCATCCCAGCTGCATTGTTGTCGGAGTCCTCTGTGTTGGCTGCTGCACCTGCTGCACTACCGTGTTCCGACGCTGCATCATTGACCTCCGCGTCCGGCGGCTCCTCCTCGTAGTCAAGGAGGTGGAACCACTCCCCCTGTTTTGGAGTGTTCCCAACGCTCATGTCGTTGCTGCTTCTGCTCAAGCTCTGCTGCTCTTCAAATTCGACGTCACGGCTGCGGATGATCACTTGCGTGCGCGGGTCCCAGAGCCAATGCGCTATTTGCGTGCTCTTGTATCCAAGGAACAAGCACGGCTTTGCCCGCGGTTCTAGCTTGCTATCGTGTCATTGTGCCACCTGCACCATCGCGTGCACCTTGCACCCGAACACCTTCAGGTACGCCACGTTTGGCTTGCGCCCGCTCCAAACCTCCTACAGCATTTTCCAGCCGTACTTGCCCTCCAACTCATCTGTTGGGGTGAGGCTGATGGTGTAGCT
Source organism: Penium margaritaceum (assembly GCA_023375785.1). Taxonomy (NCBI): domain Eukaryota; kingdom Viridiplantae; phylum Streptophyta; class Zygnematophyceae; order Desmidiales; family Peniaceae; genus Penium; species Penium margaritaceum. The sequence continues at coordinate 215,671 of SZWC01001561.1, forward strand.
TGCTGAAAGCACAGCCCCCGTCCAGAATCATCACGGCAACCGCGCATACACAAGCATGGTCAGTACAATGTTGAGGAGCATCTGGTTTGTCCACTCTGCCACTCCGTTGGATTGTTGCAAGTATGGCGTAGTGGGTTCCCACTGATGCCCTGCTGCTTCATCCACCCGCTGCACCCCACGTACTCTCTGCCATTATCGCTGCGTAGCGCTCTGACGTTCCGGCCAGTCTGCCTCTCCACCGCTGCGACATACTCCTTCAGCCGGTCCAAGACCTCGCCTTTCCACTTCATGAAGCACACATAGAGCTTCCTGCTGCAGTCATCGATGAAGGTGTCGAGATATCTCAAGCCACTGTTTGACAGTGTTTTAAACGCTCTGCACACGTTGCTGTTCACGACATCCATCAGGTCCTTTATGGGAGCCTTGTTCTCGTTGAACGGTTTGCACCGTGACTTGCCAAAAATGCAAAGCTCAAAATTTTTGTGCGCTGCTGCATCTGTTGCCGCATCTGGTGCACTATCGACAACGAGGCCGTGCACCATGTCGCGCTTCGCCATCTCCTTACCGGTTGCGGGCGCCAAGTGACCCAGCCGTCAGTGCCAGAGCTTCAGATCAGCGCTTCCCCCCTTGGCCATATTGACGACGCGCTATTGCGACTCTACTACGTCGGATGCCGTGGGGACCACCTTCGTCTCCACAATGTAGAGAGCACCCTCGCGCTTCGCCTCCAGCACGACCTCGCCGTCGCTGTCGATGCGCACCATCGCGCCTTTCCTACGGAAGAGCACCTCATACCCCGTGACCGTCAAGCGACTGACTCTTAGGATATCAGCGAGGCCGACGACGTGCTGCACATCACAAATTGTACACAGCTGATTCTTATAGCCCACCACGACTTCCACCTCCACGTCGCCTTGGCCAGCCGTCGGCTCGATTTTGTCGTTGGTGACCACCATGGACTTGGAGGACTTCTCGTATGTGACAAACCCCACCTTCTCGACTAGGGTGTGAACCCCAGCCCCAGAATCCAGGCATCGCCAGTTTGCCTTCTCGAGGAAGGGATTCTTGTGGCCATTGAGGAGCGACCTGTCCTTGTTGTTTTTGCCACCAGTCTTTGCCTCCTCCGGGCACTCACGGGCCGAATGGCCCTCCTTGCCGCAGTTGCGGCACGCACCTTTCTTGGCGCCCTTCTTGCGGCCGCCCTTTCCGCCGCTTCCTCTGCCCCTGCTTCCACCACCACGCGTTTTGGTGACGAGGACCGACAAGGAAGAGGAGGGCTCCCCGCAGCTCCGTCGCTGCACCTCGTTACGGATATATTCTCCGACCGCGCCGTAGGTGAGCTTGCCCTCCGACCAACCTCCGAGACCGGCGATGAGTGGAATCCAACTGTCAGGTAGGGCCATGAGGAGGGCCATCGCCTCGTTTTTGGGTGTGGCCGAACGGATGAATCACACCATCCTCGGCATGGTGTCCAGCATACTCTGCTCCACCTTTCTCCGGCTTATTCCACCTTTCCTAGGCTTGCTTCACCGTTCTCTGGCTTGCTCCACCCTTCCCTGGCTTGCTCCACTTATCTCTTGCTTGCTCCATCTTTCCCTGGCTTGCTCCACTTTTCTCTTGCTTGCCCCATCTTTCCCTGCCTTGTTCCACCATCCTCTGGCTTGCTCCACCTTCCTCTGGCTTGCTCCACTTATCTCTTGCTTGCTCCATCTTTCCCTGGCTTGCTCCACTTTTCTCTTGCTTGCCCCATCTTTCCCTGCCTTGTTCCACCATCCTCTGGCTTGCTCCACCTTCCTCTGGCTTGCTCCACCTTTCTCCGGCTTGCTCCAGCATTTGCTGGCTTGCTCCACCTTTCCCTGGTTTGCTCCACCTTTCCCTGGCTTGCTCCACCTTTCTTTGGCTTACCCCACTTTTTCCTGGCTTGTTCCACCTTTCTTTGGCTTGCTTCACCTTTCTCTGGCTTGCTCCACCTTTCCCTGGTTTGCTCCACCTTTCCCTGGCTTGCTCCACCTTTCTTTGGCTTACCCCACTTTTTCCTGGCTTGTTCCACCTTTCTTTGGCTTGCTTCACCTTTCTCTTGCTTGCTCCACCTTCCCCTGGGTTGCTCTTCCTTTCTCTTTCTTGCTCCATGTTTCCTTGGCTTGCTCCACCGTTCTCTGGCTTGATCCACCTTCCTCTGGCTTGGTCCACTTTTTACTAGCTTGCTCCACCTTTCTCTGGCTTGCTCCACCTTTCTTGGGCTTGCTCCACATTTCTCTGGCTTCATCCAATTTTCTCTGGCTTGCTCCACCTTTCTCTGGCTTGCCCCACCTTTTCTGGCTTGCTCCACCTTTCCCTGCTTGCTCCACCTTCCACTGGCTTGCTCTACTATTCTCTGGCTTGCTCCATTGCTCTCTGGCTTGCTCCACCAATCTCTGGATTGCTTCACTGTTCTCTGGTTTCTCCGCCATTTTCTGGCTTGCTCCACCATTCTCTGGCTTGCTCCACTATTTTCTGGCTTGGGCAACCTTTCTCTGGCCTGCTCCACCTTTCCCTGGCTTCCTCCACCGTTCTCTGGCGTGCTCTACCGTTCTCAGTCTTGCTCCACATTTATCTGGCTTGCTCGACCAAACAGTGGCTTGCTACACCTTTGTGTGGCTTGCTCTGGCTTCCCCTGGCTTGCTCCATCTTTTATGGCTTGCTCCACCTTTCTCTGGCTTGATCCACCTTTCCTGGCTTGCTCCATCTTTCTCTAGCTTGCTCGACATTTTCATCGCATACTCCTCCGTTGTCTAGCCTGCTCCATATTTCTCTGGCTTGGTCAACCTTTCCCTGGCTTGCTCCACCTTCATCTGGTGTGCTCCACCTTTCTTTGGCTTGTTCAACCTTTTCCCTTTCTTGCTCCACCTTTCTCTGGCTTCCTCCACCTTTCTGTGGCTTGCTCGAGCTTTCTCTAGCTTGCTCCACCTTTCCCTGGCTTGCTCCACCGTTCTCAGGCTTGCTCTACCATTTTCTCGCTTTCTCGGCCTTTCTATGGCTAGCTCCACTTTTCTCTGGCTTGCTCCACCTTTCCCTGGCTTGCTCCACCGTTCTCAGGCTTGCTCTACCATTTTCTCGCTTTCTCGGCCTTTCTATGGCTAGCTCCACTTTTCTCTGGCTTGCTTCATCTATCTCTGGCTTGCTGCACCGTTCTCTGGCCTCCTCCGCCTTTCTCTGCCTTGCTCCACCGTTCTTTGGCTTGCTATACCTTTCTTTGGCCTGCTCCACCGTTCTCTGGCTTGCTCCACTTTTCTCTGGCTTGCTTCATCTATCTCTGGCTTGCTGCACCGTTCTCTGGCCTCCTCCGCCTTTCTCTGCCTTGCTCCACCGTTCTTTGGCTTGCTATACCTTTCTTTGGCCTGCTCCACCGTTCTCTGGCTTGCTCCACTGTTCTCTGGCTTGCTCCACCGTTCTCTGGCTTGTTCCAGCGTTCCATGGCTTGCTCCACTTTTCTCTGGCTTGCTTCCACCTTCTAGCCTGTTCCACCTTTTTCTGGTATGCTCCACGTTTCTATGGCCAGCTCCAACTTTCTGTGGCCTGCTTCACTGTTCTCTGGCTTGCTCCACCATTCTCAGGCTTGCTCCACTGTTCTCTGGCTTCCTCTACATTTCTCTGGCCTGCTCCACCTTTCTCTGTCCTACTCCACCTTTCTCTTGCCTGCTCCACCATTCTCTGGGTTGCTTCACCTTTCTCTGGCTTGCTCCACCGTTCCCTAGCTTGCTCGATCAAGCAAAAGGAAGGTGGAGCAAGCCAGAGAAAGGTAGAGCAAGCCAAGGAAAGGTGGAGCAAGCCAGGGAAAGATGGAGTAAGCCAAAGAAAGGTGGAGCAAGCCAGAGAACAGTGGAGCAAGCCAGAGGAAGGTGGAGCAAGCCAGAGAAAGGTGGAGCAAGCCAGGGAAAGATGGAGTAAGCCAAAGAAAGGTGGAGCAAGCCAGAGAACAGTGGAGCAAGCCAGAGGAAGGTGGAGCAAGCCAGAGAAAGGTGCAGCAAGCCAGAAAAAGGTGAAGCAAGCCAGGGAAAGGTGGAGCAATCCAGAGAACGGTGGAGAAAGCCAGAGAAAGGTGGAGCAAGCCAGAGGAAGGTGGAGCAAGCCAGAGAAATATGAAGTAAGCCATAGAAAGGTGGAGCAAGCCAGGGAAAGGTGGAGCAATCCAGAGAACGGTGGAGAAAGCCAGAGAAAGGTGGAGCAAGCCAGAGGAAGGTGGAGCAAGCCAGAGAAATATGAAGTAAGCCATAGAAAGGTGGAGCATGCCAGGGAAAGGTGAAGCAAGCCATAGAAAGGTGGAGCAAGCAAGAGAACGGCGGAGCAAGCAAGAGAAAGGTGGAGCATGCTTGAGAACGATCCAGCAAGCCAGGGAACGGTGGAGGAAGCCATAGAACGGTGAGCAAGCCAGAGAATGGTGGGGCAGGCTAGGTGGAGTAGCCCAGAGAAAGGTGGAGCAGGCCAGAGAAAGGCAGAGCAAGCAAGAAAATAGAGGAGCAAGCCTGAGAACAGTGGAGCAAGCCAGAGAACAGTGGAGCAGGCAAGAGAAAGGTAGAGCCCGCCATGAAAGGGTGGAGCATGCCAGAGAAAGGTGGAATAAGCTACAAAGAGGGAGCAAGCCAGAGAAGATGAAGCAAGCCAGAGAACGGTGGAACAAGCCAGAGAACGGTGGAGCAAGCCAGAGAACGGTGGAGCGAGCCAGAGAATGGTGGACCAAGCCAGAAAACAGTGAAGCAAGCCAGGGGACGCTGGAGCAAGCCAGACAAAGATGTAGCAAGCCACAGAACGGTCGAGCAAGCCAGAGAAAGGTGGAGCAAGCCTCAGAACCGTGGAGCAAGCTAGGGAACGGTGAAGCAAGCCAGGGAAGGGTGGAGCAAGCGAGAGAAAGGTTGACCAAGCCAGAAAACAGTGGAGCAAGCCAGAGAACAGTAGAGCAAGCCAGAAAATGGCGGAGCAAGCCAGATAACATTAGACCAAGCCAGAGAATGGCGGAGGAAGCCAGAGAATGGTGGAGCAAGTAAGAGAAATGTGGAATAAGCCAGAGAAAGGTGGAGTAAGCCAGAAAGGTGGGGCAAAGCCAGAGAAAGGTGGAGCAAGCCAGAGAATGGTGGAGCAAGTAAGAGAAATGTGGAATAAGCCAGAGAAAGGTGGAGTAAGCCAGAAAGGTGGGGCAAAGCCAGAGAAAGGTGGAGCAAGCCAGAAAAAAAAAGGGATCAATCCAGAGAAAGGTGGAGCAAGCCTGAGAAAGGTGGAACAAGCCAGAGAAAGGTGGAGCAAGCTAGGGAAAGATGGAGCAAAACAGAGGAAGGTGGAGAAAGACAGAGAACATTGGATCAAGCCAGGGAAATATGGAGCAAGCAAGAAAAAGGAAGAGCAAGCCAGGGGATGGTGGAGCAGGCCAGAGAAAGGTGGAGCAAGCCAAAGAAAGGTGGAGCAAGCCAGGGAAAGGTGGAGTAAGCCATCAAAAGATGGAGCAAGCCAGAGAATGGTGGAGTCAGCCAGAGAAAGGTGGAGCAAGCCAGAGAAAGGTGGAGCAAGCCAGAGAAATGTGGAGTAAGCCAGAGAAAGGTGGAGCATGCCAGGGAAAGGTGGAGCAAGCCATAGAAAGGTGGAGCAAGTAAGATAACGGCGGAGCAAGCCAGAGAAAGGTGGAGCAAGCCAGAGAAATGTGGAGTAAGCCAGAGAAAGGTGGAGCATGCCAGGGAAAGGTGGAGCAAGCCATAGAAAGGTGGAGCAAGTAAGATAACGGCGGAGCAAGCCAGAGAAAGGTGGAGCAAGCATGAGAACAATCAAGTAAGCCAGAAAATGGTGGAGCAAGCCAGAGAACGGTGGAGCAAGCCAGAGAAAGTTGGAGCAAGCCATACAAAATGTGGAGCAAGCAAGAGAACGGCGGAGCAGGCAAGAGAAAGGTGGAGTAGCCCAGAGAAAGGTGGAGCAAGCCAGAGAACGGTGGAGCAAGCCAGAGAAAGTTGGAGCAAGCCATACAAAATGTGGAGCAAGCAAGAGAACGGCGGAGCAGGCAAGAGAAAGGTGGAGTAGCCCAGAGAAAGGTGGAGCAGGCCAGAGAAAGGTAGAGCTAGCAAGAAAATAGTGGAGAAAGCGTGAGAACAGTGGAGCAAGCCAGAGAACGGTAACGCAGGAAAGAGAAAGGTAGAGCCTGCCATAAAAGGGTGGAGCATGCCAGAGAAAGGTGGAATAGGCTAGAAAGTGGGGGCAAGCCAGAGAAGATGGAGCAAGCCAGAGAATAGTGGAACAAGCCAGAGAAAGGTGGAGCAGGCCAGAGAAAGGTAGAGCCTGCCATAAAAGGGTGGAGCATGCCAGAGAAAGGTGGAATAGGCTAGAAAGTGGGGGCAAGCCAGAGAAGATGGAGCAAGCCAGAGAATAGTGGAACAAGCCAGAGAACGATGGAGCAAGTCAGAGAATGGTGGAGCAAGCCAGAGAACACTGGACCAAGCCAGAAAACAGATGAGCAAGCCAGGGGAAGCTGGAGCAAGCTAGACAAAGATGTAGCAAGCCACAGAACGGTCGAGCAAGCTAGGGAAAGGTGGAGCAAGCCAGAGAACACTGGACCAAGCCAGAAAACAGATGAGCAAGCCAGGGGAAGCTGGAGCAAGCTAGACAAAGATGTAGCAAGCCACAGAACGGTCGAGCAAGCTAGGGAAAGGTGGAGCAAGCCTGCGAACCATGGAGCAAGCTTGAGAACGGTGAAGGAAGCCACGGAATGGTGGAGCAAGCCAGAGAAAGGTTGACCAAGCCAGAAAACAGTGGTGCAAGCTAGAGAACAGTAGAGCAAGCCAGAAAATGGAAGAGCAAGCCAGATAACAGTAGAGCAAGCCAGAGAATGGCGGATCAAGCCAAAGAACGGTGGAGCAAACAAGAGAAATGTGGAATAAGCCAGAGAAAGGTGGAGTAAGCCAGAAAAGGTGGGGCAAGCCAGAGAAAGGTGGAGCAAGCCAGATACAATTGGATCAAGCCAGAGAAAGGTGGAGCAAGCCTGAGAAAGGTGGAGCAAGCCAGAGAAAGGTGGAGCAAGCTAGGGAAAGGTGGAGCAAGCCAGAGAAAGGTGGAGCAAGCCTGAGAAAGGTGGAGCAAGCCAGAGAAAGGTGGAGCAAGCTAGGGAAAGGTGGAGCAAGCCAGAGAAAGGTGGAGCAACACAGAGAACATTGGAGCAAGCTAGGGAAAGATGGAGCAAGCAAGAGAATGGAAGAGCAAGCCAGGGGATGGTGGAGCAGGCCAGAGAAAGGTGAAACAAGCCAAAGAAAGGTGGAGCAAGCCAGGGAAAGATGGAGTAAGCCAACAAAAGGTGGAGCAAGCCAGAGAAAGATGGAGCAAGCAAGAGAATGGAAGAGCAAGCCAGGGGATGGTGGAGCAGGCCAGAGAAAGGTGAAACAAGCCAAAGAAAGGTGGAGCAAGCCAGGGAAAGATGGAGTAAGCCAACAAAAAGTGGAGCAAGCCAGAGAATGGTGGAGCAAGCCAGAGAAAGGTGGAGCAAGCCAGAGAAAGGTGGAGCAAGCCAGAGAAAAGTGGATCATGTCAGGGAAAGGTGGAGCAAGCCAGAGAATGGTGGAGCAAGCCAGAGAAAGGTGGAGCAAGCCAGAGAAAGGTGGAGCAAGCCAGAGAAAAGTGGATCATGTCAGGGAAAGGTGGAGCAAGCCATAGAAAGGTGGAGCAAGTAAGAGAACGGCGGAGCAAGCCAGACAAAGGTGGAGCAAGCGTGCCAACAATCAAGCAAGCCAGAAAACGGCGGAGCAAGCCAGAGAATGGTGGAGCAAGCCAGAGAAAGTTGGAGCAAGCCATAGAAGGGTGGAGCAAGCAAGAGAACGGCAGAGCAAGCAAGAGAAAGGTGGAGCAAGCGTGCCAACAATCAAGCAAGCCAGAAAACGGCGGAGCAAGCCAGAGAATGGTGGAGCAAGCCAGAGAAAGTTGGAGCAAGCCATAGAAGGGTGGAGCAAGCAAGAGAACGGCAGAGCAAGCAAGAGAAAGGCGGAGCAAGCTTGAGAACGATCGAGCAAGCCAGGGAACGGTGGAGCAAGCCAGAGAAAGGTGAAGCAAGCCAGAGAAAGGTAGAGCAAGCAAGAGAATGGCGGAGCAAACAAGAGAAAGGTGGAGCGAGCTTGAGAAAGATTGAGCAATCCAAGGAGGGGTGGAGCAAGCCAGAGAAAGGTGAAGCAAGCCAGAGAAAGGTAGAGCAAGCAAGAGAATGGCGGAGCAAACAAGAGAAAGGTGGAGCGAGCTTGAGAAAGATTGAGCAATCCAAGGAGGTGTGGAGCAAGCCAGAGGAAGGTGGAGCAAGCCACATAGCAGTAGAGCAAGCAAGAGAACGGTGGAGCAAGCCATAGACCGGTGGAGCAAGGTAGAGAAAGGTGGTCAAAGCCAAGGAACGGTAGAGCAAGCCCGAGAAAAGTGCAGCAAGCAAGAGGAAGGTGGAGCTAACCAGAGAACGGTGGAGCAAGTGAGGGAAAGGTGGAGGAAGCCAGAGATCCGTGGAGCAAGCTAGAGAATAATGGATCAAGCCAGATAAAGTGGAGCAAGCCAGAGAAAGTGGAGCAAACCTTGAACGGTAGATCAAGCCAGAGATTGGTGGAGCAAGCTTAATCACGGTGGAGCAAGCCACAGAATGGTGGAGCAAGCCAGAGAACGATGGAGCAAGCCAAAGAACAGTGGAGCAAGCCATTGAATGGTGGAGCAAGGCAGAGAATGTTGGAGCAAGGCAGAGAACGGTGGAGCAAGCCAGAGAACAATGGAGCAAGCCAGAGAACGGTGGAGCAAGCCAGAGAACGGTGGAGCAAGCCAGAGAACGTTAGAGCAAGCCAAAAAACGGTGCAGCAAGCCAAAGAACAAGAGAGTAAGCCAGAGAACGGTGGAGCAAGCCAGAGAATGGTGGAGCAAGTCATTGGAAGGTGGAGCAAGCCAGAGAAAGGTGGAGCAAGCCAAAGAACTGTGGAGCAAGCCAGATAAAGGTGGAGCAAGCTAGAGAAAGGTGGAGCAAGCCAGAGAACGTTGGAGCAAGCCAGGGAACAATGGAGCATTTCAGAAACGGTGGAGTAAGCCAGAGAGTGGTGGAGCAAGACAGAGAACAGTGGGGCAATCCTGAGAATGGTGGAGCAAGCCAGAGACTGGTGAAGCAAGCCCGAGAATGGTCGAGGAGGCCAGAGAACGGTGGAGCAAGCCAGAGAACGGTGGGGAAATCCAGAAAACAATGGAGTTTGTGATAAAACAGTGGAACAAGCCAGAGAATGGTGGAGCAAGCCAGAAAACAATGGAGCAAGCAAAGGAACATTGGAGTAAACCAGAGAATGGTGGAGCAGGCCAGAGAATGGTAGAGCAAGCCAGAGAACAGTAGAGCAAGCCAGAGAAGCATGGAGCAAGCCAGAGAGAGGTAAAGCAAGCCAGGGAAAGGTGGAGCAAGGCAGAGAAAGGTGGAGCAAGCCAGAGAACGGTGGAGCAAGCCAAAGAAAGGTGGTGCAAGCTAGAAGAATGTGGGGAAAACCAGAGAAAGGTGGGGCAAGCAGGATAATGGCCGAGCAAGCCAGAGAAAGGTGGAGCAAGGCAGAGAACGGTAGAGCAATCATATGAATGGTGGAGCAAGGCAGAGAATTGTGGAGCAAGCCAAACAACTGAGGATCAAGTAAGAGAAAGGTGGAGCAACCCATAGAACGATGGAGCAAGCCAGAGAACGGTTGAGCAAGCCAGATAACAGTGGAGCAAGCCACAGAATGGTGGAGCAATGCAGAAAACGATGGAGAAAGCCAGAGAAAGCTGGAGCAGGCCAGAGAAAGGTCACGCAAGCAAGAGACAGGTGGAGCAAGCCAGAGAGAGGTGGAGAAGTCAAAGAAAGGTGGAGAAATCCAGGGAATGG